>CAJNOP010000695.1:38386-59816 GCA_905250075.1 Rotaria sp. Silwood1 | reverse complement strand
GTTAATAAATAAAAGAAGTATAGCAATAAAAACACAAAAATATCAAGAGAAGAAAACCAATTGAGGTGCACAGTAAAATTGAATGTGACAATCACAAAAAAAGAAATATGTCATCTCGATCGTTCATCTTCCTATCTAACAAAAAAGAAATGCCTTCCTTTTTCTTACTGGATATACACGGTCTATAGAGAAGTTTTTGGACAAAATGTTTGTCCATTTTTGACTCTCTTAAAAGTATTCTAGACGAGTGAAAAACTAAGGATTAGAACCAGAATTTTGTGCTCTTTCGGAATATGGGCTCAGAAATTGTGTATCTGTTTTCGCTCGAGAGTAGCGGAGAAATCTTTGAAAGGCTTAAAAACATAGTTTAGACAGAAAATTTCGTGTTTCCATTCTTGGTATTCAAAACTAAATGCTGAAAAATTTCTTCACATATCAACTTGTAGAGCAAAATTTGCTCTACAAAATGTAGTAATTCAGTTTAATTTTTTGTTCTGATAAAATATCTAAATTGTTGTTTTTCTATCAGTTGTATTTTTGAAAAATCGATTTTTTGATCAAAATTCGATTTAGACAGATGTAGCTCTTACGAAAATGGTTATAGTTTCACTTATGTAAAAACCTACATTTTAGTTCGACATAATATTTTGTAAAGGATTGTTCACTCTACAAAATTATCAAAGTGAACCATTTTTAGCGCGGACTTACGGAGGTCGCAAATGCCTGTTTGTTCGCCACTCACATCAATTTTTCAGGACGTTTTAAGATTCCCTTACTAGTCTAGGACAAAAATAGGTATTCAATTTCTGAGCCCATATTCTGAAACAGCACAAAATTCTCGTCCTAATCCCTAGTTTTTCACTCGTCGAGAATACTTTTAAGAGAGTCAAAAATGGGCAAACATTTTGTTCAAAAACTTTTCGATAGACCGTTATTAAAAGCAAAAAAAAACGAATTTATTACATCAATAAAATAAAATAAGATCAAAAAAAAGAATGTTTATTTTTTGCCAATTACATCAATGTTCTTCTACTTGATGAGTTTGAATAACAAATGGATTTGGTGCATCAGGTCCAACATCAGCTAATTTATGATTGACTCTAGAAAATAAAACTATTATCAAATCGATTAAAAAAAAGCAAAAAAATCTTTCAACATACTCGCGATGTGTAGCTTCATCAGCACGTATAGCTAATAGAACATCTTTCATTGTAGCATTTTCAGATAATTTCCAATAATTTTTAGCAATTTTTGGTGCTGATAAAATTAACCATGCTGGAAGTTTACCAGTATCAAGATCTTCAATACATCGTGTATAAGTAATAACAGCTTCTTCTTCAAGAAAACCAACAAAACGATGACATATTCTTGGTGAAAGAAGATATGTAAGAAAGAAAGCACTTAAACACACACACAAAAAAAAAGAAGAAACAATAAATATTTGATTTATTGATATTATTTGTAAAAATAAAAAAAATTCTTACTTAAAAAATACACCTTGACCCAATAAAACTAAACTACGAAAGATCCAATCTGGTTGTCGTAATTCTAAAAATGTAAGTAAATGCATACGTTCATTTTCTGCTTCAGATAAAAGTGTATGAATCCATCCATAATCACGACGCATTGTACCTTCAAATAATAAAACGATTATTCAGTATCACTCAAAGCTTAGAAGTTTACGAAGTGATTTCATATGACGACTCATTCCACTAACCATTCCTGGAACACCAGCAATTGATTCGAGAAATATAAAACGTCTTAACCATTGTTGTTCAGTCATAGTTTTATATGAATGTTGAGTTTCTTGTTTGAAATCAGATTTTGATGGATGCATATAACCAGTAAATGTATCGAAAAAAAAACGCAAAGTTCGAACAGCTCCATAGGCTACACGATCATGCCATGATTCAAATTTTTTATGTGTTATTTTAATATTATTAAGGTCTTTTTCTGAATAAATTTGATGATGCATCATATAATCTTCTGGTTCTATAAAAAAAAGTGTAAACAAAAAAAAAACGAAGTTTAACAAGACTTTTATTATTGTAAATAAATGTCTCTGCTTATAATTCATTATTATCTTTCTTTATACATACGTTTATGTTGAATTATTGCTTTAGTTACAGCTCGCATATGAGGATGTTCTTCAATTGAATCTATCTTTGCCATATCTTTATTCATTAATGGTATACTTGTATGAAGAAGACATTTAGATTGAATAGAATTCAATTGATAAAAATATTTAATTGTTGGCGAAGATAAATAATGAATATTAAATAATAATTTTGTATTTTTCATTGTATTAAAGAACAAAAAAAAAGTTATATGAAAGGTACCGGAAGAACAAGCATCCATCAATTATATAAGAAAAAGTTGTTTATTCATGACGTCATTTATGTTCTTCTTTTCCTATCGAATGACGTTATGAGAGAAGGGGATAAGGTTCACAAATGTACCAATTGCGTAGGCTTGAAGTGCAAATGCAGAAAAAATGCTGATGTCATGATGAATGAAGCAACTAGACACAACATCAATTAAATGCGAAAATATATTCATAAATCGAATATTGTTTCAGAATGTACAGATTTAATATCATCAACACCTTGTACTACTGAAACTTAGAAGTAAGGCTAGTAGAGATGGAGAACAAGATGATACATAGAAGTGAGTGTTATATTATTCCGATAAAATTTAAGAAGTATTTTTAAAACTTGACTAAAAGTTTCCGATGTCTAAGAATTCAAATCTACAGATGAATTATTCAGAATCTCAAGTTTGATTTTTTTTTCGGTAAAAATTCATTATTTTCAACAAAATAACCTTATGTTGATCTAAAAAATGTAATGGCCCAGGTCAAGCTCGGTACGTCGGAACCGATCGATTCCGTTGAATTCCGACGATTTCTTTACTATAGGATTTCGGTCCAGATTTCGGCGGACCAGTTCCGATCAGTTTCCATCGGTCCCGTCGATTTTCAACGAATTCCTGGTCGAAATTTTGCGGAACTTAACGGATTTTTTCCGGCGGAAACTGGACCGGAATCCTGTAGTCAAGAAATCGTCGGAAGTCAACGGAGCTGACCGAAAACCAACGGAATCTATAGAATCCGCTTCTGGAAAACAAAGGAAACAAACGGTTCCGGCGATCGGAACAGTGGACCTCGGTAGCACCTCGATTTCTATCTAATTCTTCAAAATTCTATTAGCATCACAATATTTTTCATACACTGTACCTGCATTTACCTCTTTCTATACTATAGAAAAAGAAATCAACAAAAATGTCGAGATGAATCGAATCAAATATTTTTTATCAATTAATATCTTTTCTCAACCAAAAAAAAAAAAAATCTTCAAACACAAATGTAAACAATGTTTTACTTATCAAAATCAGGAAAACATAAATGAAAAAGAATGTTGATGATAGAGAAAATGAAATCAAGAAGTATATAATCATTATATATATCCAAAGAAAAGAAAATAAAAAGATAAGTTTTTTTTTCCTAATGATCGATATACACTTTCATAATGATAATTAGTTTATTCATAAGTATGATATTGAAAGTATCAGTTAAATTTTTTTAAAAATTCTTCAGCACACATTCGTGCACGTGAACTAACAGCTAATTTCATTTCACTAATTTCTTTATCAATTTCTTCAAGAAAATAAATTATAAAATCAACCAAACGATGTTTATACATTGTTTCAGCATGAAAATTTGTTATTAAAAAACTAATATCATAACCCTAAATCAACAAAAAAATTATTATCTTTTATATAAAAGTAAATGAAGATTTAACATACAGGTATTGGTTTTCGACGAAGTATATGAAAATCATCAGCACGTTGCATCATAAAACGCATGAAACGTTTACATAAAATTTTTTCAAGTTCATCAGCCTATTGAGTTTGATATAAAAATTCGATTACTAGAAATAATTTAAGATAAATTTTTTACTTGTTTAACACCAATACTAATTCGAACAGAATTAATAGAACCTTCAATAAGAATTTGTTCATTTTGATTACGACTAATAATAACCGGATTAAGTAATAATTGTTTTGAAGATCTAATAAAAATAAGAAAAAAAAAAAGATTATAGTATTTGTTTAAATTATTTTAGCTTTTTTTTTTTAATACATACTTCACTTCAACCTCAGGTTTATTATGTCGTTCAACAACTTGGGATTCAAAATTTTCAATACAAAAAGCAGCTTGAAGAGTTGCTCGAATAGCATCAAGATATGGTTTATGAGCAGATGCCTAAATTAATAAAATAATAATATTATTGATTACAAACTACGTTCGAGAAAAGGTAAACTTACTCTAGGAGGCACCGGCTGTGTCATGATATATCGAGTATGTAGGCAAACGAAAACGTGTAGATAAAAAGAAAAAAGCCACAAATGAATGAAAATAAAATAATTGATGTTAAAACAGAACAAAATGATACTGTCATGATTCGTTCATTGTTAGTACCATTAGGTAGTCACATTTCATTTGATTAATGATAAATAGCGGCATCTATTTAAACTAATATATGAAATTGTTAACTTGCAGCTTCTTTCTATAGATACTACATTGAGTTAACAAGGATTTATAGTCAACTGTTTGATTACATATTTTAGTTGTCACTAGATTTTTATCAACATAAGGAAAATTAAAATGAAAAACACAATCGATTTTACCTATGTCATTATGATGAGAAGAAATAGAGCGCTCCACCTTATTTCTAATCTTATTGATTGATAAATGAACTAATCAGATAGCTGAATTCTTTTGGTAATAAACACTTTCTCATCTTATTGTTTTCATATTTCTTCGGTATATCAAGAAAGAAAAACTCATGGTAAGAAATTCTCAAAATATCATTCATCTTTTTTTTAGATACTTATAATTATCTTTTTTTTTTCTTCTTTCTAGTCAAATCTATATATTCTATTTGAACATGCATCTGGTTATGCATTATTTCGTGTTCGTGAATTTGAAGAAATTGGTATGAATATACCACAAGTAGAAGCAAGTGTAATTGATCTATCAAAATTTGCAACTGTCGTTAAACTTGTGGCATTTCATCCATTTCAATCTGGTGTTAATGCACTTGATAATATAAATGCTATATCTGAAGGTTAATTTCGTATATATTTTCTTTTTGTATATTAAAAAAAAATAAAAGAGTCTAACTACAATCTCTACAAGATTAAAATATAAAACACAATACAGCTGTTCTTGCTAATCATAGAGAGATTATTTTATCGTACATTTATTCTTACTTAACCTCTTAGAAAGGCAATAGAGAAGAAGAAGTTCGTATGCTATAACGAAACATATGTGGCGCCAAGTCCTATGGTTTCGACCCCAATAGTCTCTTTTTTTAATTTATGTAATCAATGACTGGCACATATTTTTGAATCATCCCTCTTTAATTTCGATGGAGACAAGTTTTTTCTCATAGTCTCACACACCTCTTAGCTTTAGTGATATGAGATTTATGAAAATATTTACTTCAACATTCATCTTTAAATCCATATTTCACAGGTTTAGTTCATGATGATCTACGAACATTTCTTGATACAAATTTACCAAAAGAAAAAAAACGTGCTAAAATGATTCTTGGTGTTGCTGATCCACGTATAGCATCAGCTATAAATGAATTATTTTCAATAACATGTCAACATACAGGTGTTATACCAGAACTTTTACGAGGTAAAATTTAATAAACAAACAAAAAAAAGAAAAAATGTTCAATTGTTTTTCTTTTTAATATTATTTTTAAAGGTCTTCGTCTTCATTTTCCAAATTTAGTCAAAGGTTTAACAGATCAAAATCAAAATAAAGCACAACTTGGTTTAGGTCATGCATATTCACGTGCTAAAGTTAAATTTAATGTTAATCGTGTTGATAATATGATTATACAATCAATTGCATTACTTGATCAACTTGATAAAGATATAAATACATTTTCAATGCGTATTCGGTAAGATTCTTTTTTTTTTCATGAATAAGTTTTATATTTATATCATTGGTCTTTTTTTTTGGATTTAGAGAATGGTATGGTTATCATTTTCCAGAATTAATTAAAATTATTTCAGATAATTATACATATGCACGAGTTGTACATTTAATTAAAAATCGAAAAGAATTTTCAATTGATCATCATGATGAATTAGAAGCTATTACAATGGATAGTGGGAAAACAGCAGCAATATTTGAAGCTATGAAAACAACTATTGGTTTATTTTCAATAAATTTTTTGTTATTTTATATTAAGAATTTTTTTTTTTATAAATATATAGGTATGGATATTTCACCAATTGATCTTATTAATATTGAATCATTTGCTAATCGTGTTATTCATTTATTTGAATATCGAAAAAGTTTACAAGAAGTAAAAAAAAAAAAAAAAGAAAAAAACAAGTTGTTTTTATTTTTTATATTTTTATAATTAGTATTTACGAAGTAAAATGGGACAAGTAGCTCCAAATTTAGCTATGCTAATTGGTGAACAGGTAAGAATAATCGATCAAGATGATAATAACATAGCTTTTTTTGTACAGCCTAAATTCATTCTTTACAAGTAAAATTCTCTTCTTCATTTGTGAATACATTTTATTTCTTTATCATAAATATTTGCATGACTCTTAAGTAATTAGTACGAATCAGAGATGGACAAAGTCGCACCGCGCCGTTGCTCAGGCCTACGCTACACTAGTCTGAGCTTCGATGAGCGCATGCTTAGAGCATCCCGGTATTCGGTGGAGTTTGAGAAACTGATTGGTAGAGCAAAGAGAAAGAGAGATGTGCGTAGCGCCTAGGCGCGGGGAGGCGCGGTGCGACTTTGTCCATCTCTGGTACGAATCTTCGACGCAACGATTCGATTCCGATTAACAAATTTTACATCTGACAAACTCTATCGGACGCTTCGTATTTATATTCTATCAGTGTTTTATCCACAGACGTGTCCGGGGAGCGGCGCCGCCTCCCCTTCCCGAAAATCGAGTTCTCCTCCCTTCACGGGAAAAAATTTTTCGCCCTCCGGGAATTTCAAATCGCCCCTCCGGAGAAAAAACCCTGGATAAGACACTGTATTCTATTGCAAAAGACAAATTATTTTCCTAATAAAATGCATGAGAACTATAAAAACAACGCAGAAGTTTCTTTTTTTATTCTACTGGTTTGAATAGTCTATTCAAAGACAATAAAGAAATGATTATGTCCATATTCATATCTTGTTTTTTTTGAGTATCTTTTATAGAACTCGTTAAATATTGAGACAATCTAATTATAGATTAATAAATGTATGTAGATTTTCAATGTCAAAGTGTGTTATATGATTTATAGTTATTTGAAATTTTTTATAGGTTGGCGCTCGTCTTATTGCACATGCTGGTAGTTTAACTAATCTTGCAAAATATCCAGCATCAACAATACAAATTTTAGGTGCTGAAAAAGCTCTTTTTCGGTAATACAAAACTTTAATAATGTTTTTTTTTTTAATTTATTTTATTTTCTATATATTAGAGCATTAAAAACTAAGAGTAATACACCAAAATATGGTCTTATATATCATTCATCCTATATTGGTAAAGCAAATACACAAAATAAAGGTCGTATTTCTCGTTATCTTGCTAATAAATGTGCTATTGCATCACGCATTGATTGTTTTTCTGGTTTGTTCTTCGTTTTTTATTTTTTATAAAATATTGTTTAATTTTTTTTTTTCTTTTGAATTTTTAAGAAATTCCGACAGCTATTTTTGGTGATCATTTAAAACAACAAGTTAGTGATCGATTAAAATTTTATGATAATGGTGAATTACCAGCAAAAAATGTTGATGTTATGCAAATAGCTTTACAAGAAGCTGAAGCTGAACGTGAACAAATTTTATTAAAAGAAAAAAAACGAAAGAAAAAAGAAAAAAAACGTCGTAAACAAGCTGAAGCAGCAGCACTCAATGAAGAAACTGCTTAATTATTACTGTTTATTGCGATATATTATTGTTTGTTTGTTTCGATGAACTGAAACATTTTTTTGTTTTGTTATTTGTGTAGTGCATTTTGTAGATTTGACAAAAAAGAAAACGAATCTACCATTTGAAATAATAACATTCAGTTGAATTTCATTTTTTAAGAATACTATTAATTAACCCTTTCACGGCGATGGAGTCTACAGGTGGATCGGAAAACTAAATCGAGCTCTTGACGTTCGAGAAATGTTAACGGAGTGCTAATCACTGGATAAAAAATGTCGAAATGTATCTCATATGTTCGGAGGTGACTATTCAATGCTAATTAGCAAATTTCATTGAGACTATCAAAGTACGATTTGATGAGGTGCGAAAATTTTGGACTTGATAGTCTCTACTATGTGTTCAAAAAAGTTCTGTCATATCTTACCTTTTATCTTTCAAGAAGATTCGCTTGTCGAGTTTTGTGTGGAAGAGCTCTGTAGAAATATTTGAAACTTTCAGGGTAGATAGATCTGGATAAATAAAGCAAAAGTTGTCATAAACTTCACACGCTTAAATACTTTCTTCTCGAAAATACCTGGATCACAAAGGCGAAATTTTTTGTAAAATCTGTCAAAAATGAACGGTACAATATGTTTCGAAGCAAAGAAAAAATTCCAGTTCGATCGAACGCCCTATGTCGAAGAAACTGCTGGAGTGACGCTAAGTTTTTCTGCGTATACAGTGAGATTTCGAGAAAAACTAATAAGCGATGTTCCCATATGTGATATAAACTTTTCTCTAACTACAGCGATTGAAAACTGACTTTGTTCAACAATGTTAGAAGTTAATGACCAGATGCTCTCAGCACCTTTGGGAGAATAAGTAATCATTATCATTAGGAGAATTTTATATACAAAGAATAGCCGTAGTACGAGCATTTTTCTGTACAAGATTTCAATAAAGTACTAAGCAATAATGAAAAGTTCTCATTTTTATGACATTCGACAGATAACACTTCGAAACTAAATTAGTCATGAAAAACTAAAAATCGAAAAAATCTTAATTTTAACACCCAGAAAAGAAGAGATCTCCTTAAACGATATCGAATTATTCTTTTTGTGTCAGGTTCTCAAAGAATTAAACGGTGAAACTAATTAAAACTATTGAAATAATGCAGTTTGATTTTGACAGATTATATTTTAGAATGTACTCGTAGACAAGATATAATAGCACTTTTATAAACCTTACAGTTAGAAAACACTTTCAATATGGATTCTCAATGGGCATTTTTCCGAGAATTTTTGCATTAGCCGTTATGTTTTACGATATTACAATTGTTTATAGTTAACAGATAAAATGTTACTTTCAAAATATGTGTAGCAAAAAAAAATTCAGTTTTGTAGCCGGACCGGTTCTACCTCTGGTATCAACCAATCGAAAATAAAAATCTACATGTGCAATCAATTCTTCATAAGAAATAATTGAATAAATTTAGAATCAAAATCTTGAAATAATTCAAACAATGATTAATCGATACACTAAAAAATGCACATGAAACTAATTTTCTTGTGTAATTTTATTTCTTTTTTTTTTGCTCTCGTTAACTGCTATAATTTTAAAGAGTTTATCTTATTATATCATATCAATCATATGAATATTCATTTAGAACAAACAATGGACTTTACTGAAAGATAACTTGAAAATAAAATATACTAGATGAAATATAAACTCAATGTTAGAAATAATAATCAAAAATAAATTTATGTCTTTTGTAATTTCTATACTATATTTATTGTCGGATTTGCATTCCAACGTTTACATGGTAATTGATTTTGTTCACTCATTTTAACAAATGTATAAGAGAATAGACCAAATAATGTAAGTAAAATACCAATGAGTTGTTTAAAATTAAGACTATCTTTAAATATAAGATAACCACCAACAAGTATTGAAACTGTTTTCATATGACCAATCATATTATATGTTAATGTAGATCTATTATATCTAGAGATATTCGAATTTATAATTAAACATTAATTAACTTACGTATTTTCAATAACCCAATAAACTGATAAATTAACAGCAAATGCTGCAATACCAGAAGCTATTATAGCAATTACTGCTACTTGTTGTTCTTCATATGTTGTATAGGATGGAAAACTTTCCATATAAAAAATAAAAGGTACAAGTAAAATAGCTGATAATGGTGCTTGATAAAAAAGTAATTGTTGTGCATTCATTTCTAATTCTTTTAAATGATCACAAATCCAAACTTGATAAAGTGATCCTGATATAACACCAATTGATGCTACGATTGTACCAAAAAGTTTTAGTTTAATATCATTAACTGAATGTGTACATACACCAATAACAACAGGTATTAACGTTATAATAACCATTCTCGAATATTTTATTTTATAAAAATACCATGATAGAAGTACAACAACCGGTGTTGTTAATACTTTAAATAATTGATATGTACCAATTGTATTATATTCTAATGATAAATTTGTAAAAACAACAAAACCACAAAATGATATAGCTAATGGTAATACTGTTATTATTGAAACTTTTTTACAAACAAATGTTTTCATTTGTAAACATATAATTAAACCTATTGATGTAAATGCCATTTGTATAGCAGTTAATGTCATTGTTTTTATATGACAATGTGAAAAAATATATTTATTAAGAAATATAATACCAATTGAAGATAAAATATTAATTGAACAGCCTGATACAACACGAATCTGTTCTTTTAATATTTGAGATCGAGATACTGGCAAATGTCCATGTGATGAATGAGACACAGGTGGATCAACTTTATCCTTTACAAAAAGAAAAAAACAAAAAAAACATTTGGCTAATTTTTTCAATGATTTATAAATTCAAATTAATCGAATATATATATATAGGCTATAGCAGTTATGATATGTATGAACATATATCAAAACAGGTATTAGTAAAAGCTGGGTTTCAAAAAACAAAAAAAAAAAAAGAGTTAGATCACATCGACAAACACCACAATGTAAGTAATAAAAATTCATTCGATTTTTTTGTGAATTGTTTAACAGTGTCATTTTTACTTTTTTTACCATCATGTACTATGTCTATAGTAGCTGCAAATATAGAAATATAATTAAGGTAACGAACGTAGAATTTTTCTTTGTTTGTTCATGCATACAGAAGACAACAAAAAAAGTAATGTACTGCAAATAAGAATAAACAATTTATTTCAGAAAAAAAAAATAATAAAATAAAATAGAATGCGATAAGAATAGAGAAAGAAAAGGATCTATATGAAAAAAGAAAAACGATACATTAATGGCCACTAAATAAAGTGTTACGCATCAATTATTTCTTTTTTTTTTTTTTCTTTCCCAAGGATGACAAAGCATTCATGGTTCGTTGATAAATATATGCATGTAATACAAGAAAAAAATCATGACAAACAAGAGAGAAAAAGAAAATAGTATAATTGGTAACATATAGGTTATGCATAATTAGGTAAAAAATAAATGTTATATTAATGAACATGAAGCAAAATATTTATCTTTCAATTAGACTATTGGACGATTTCGTTGGCTATAAAAAAAAATAATAATAATCATCAGTTTATCAAAAACTTTTTTTTTTACAGACCTTAAATTAGTCGAAGAACGATTTACAGGTATATTCAAATTATAACCACGTTGTATTTGTGTATGAATAAGTTGTTCAACAGCATTACGTGCATGAGCTTTATCATGTTTTTCTTTTGCTAATTTTTCTTCACAAGAATTACAACGAAGTGTACCAGAACCTATATAAATAATTGATTTTTTTTGTTTTGATTTCAAAGTAAACTAAACTTACGAGCTTTTTCAATTCGACCATATTTACCACTACGTTTAGCTACATCCATAACAGAATCATGTCGATCAAATGTATATATATCAAGTTGAGCACTATGAATTATTAAACATGAAAAACATTCACCATGTCCTCGACTAGCTGCTAGATGAGCCATGGTACAACCATCATCTAATTATAAGAAAAAACAAAAAAAAAATATTTTTTGTTTTTTCATTTTTCATATGTTGAATATCGAGTGTTTAGATATAAGAAAAGGTTTTTTTTTTGAACGGTAATACAAAATGATAAATAGTACTACGATTCAAAATTGAAATATCTCTGTTTTGATTTGCTTGAATGATTTCATTTGTTTTTTTTATTTGGTAGAAGTTTATTCAACGATTTCTTTGTCATACAGATATAATGTAAACAAATATTACTATCAAATAATGTTTTTTGTCTCATTAAAGAAATTTGACATATTTTCAAGTACAAACAACGATGCAAAGGTATTTTTCTATTATAATAAGAAGTCATTGTGAACTTTACAAATGATACTATAGTAATATACTTAAAGTATGTTTTCAAAACTAATAAGTTTAAATGCTAAAATTCATGTCATATACATACGGGAATCAAAAAGTTCTGAGAATTTTAAAAAAGAGCGTGTCGGATTTGTTGTCTTATTCAGAATTAAAAATACAAAACATACCATATTGTAGAGCAAGTCAAGGCGCGTCGAATGGTATATAACAAATTTTGTTTTCATAAGATTTTAAGGGAACTAGACTGGACTTACTGGTAGGCGACCATCAAGTGAAAGCACTTACCATTATGGGCTCTGGTATCAGTCGAAAGTGTTTGTAAAAATAATTTTCCTATATATAGTTTTGTAGCGGTTTTCACGAGCTACAAGCTCATAAACTCAGCATCTCCGATCGTTCTATCTTTGGTAGGAAAAAATGCGACTTTGTCAATGATTCACCATCGTTTTTCACGGGTAGTGGCTGTTTGGGAGGAGTCTTTGAATCCATGGGCGCCTACTAGTAAATTCAGTCTGGTTTCGTCAAAATCTGATGAAAATAAGATTTGTGATATAGCATTCGACGCGCCTTGACTTGCTCTACAACATGGTGTGTTTGATTTTTTAATTCTGGATAAGTTATCGAACCCGTCATAGTCCCTTTTAAAATTCTCAGAACTTTTTGACCCCCCCCCCCCTCCTAGTGTAAATAAAAAATGCACACAACTGAAGCTTTTTGAATACTAACTTCCTTGTAAAAATCAATGTTTCATGCTTGACAATTCAAAATATTGTAACTATTGACTTTAGAATTAACGATTTTCTTTTATATACATCAATATAGCATTATTCAGAAAGTTCGTTTTGATTTCATAGTATTATTCTCTTATATGAAAACTGAAAATTATTTATCTAAAAGCGCTTATCAAAGCTGAATACAAAATAGGACGGTCCTGCTATCTTGTCTTTAACTCTGTTGCTCACTTTATTCAGATGAGGAAAAAAAAACCTTTGAATACATGTTTTGTTAATGACTGTTAGAATTTTGTATAGGAATATCGTAACGAAAATGAATTATGTGAAAAGCTCTATTTATTATGAAATGAAAACAATTACGAACTTACTATCCGTTTGATCAATATCAATAATATTCAATTCAAGTAAATAATGTAATACTTTACTTGATCCAAATAATGCTGCCTGTAATTAAATAAAAATCAATAAAATAATACATACAAACATATTTATCGAACCGTATGAATAGGTGTTCGTCCAAAATGATTTTTCTTTTTAAATAAACTTCGATGCATTTTCCATATTAATTTAATTGAATCAATTTGATTATATTCACTTGCTTCATGTGCAATTGTATTTCCATGTATATCTGTTTCATATACAGTTAAATTTGATTGAAATAGAAAATTTAAAACATTAGTAGAACCATGTTTAGCAGCATAATGAATAGGTAATTTTGATTCATTATTACTTATAGATAAATCAATATGATATACATTAACAAGATATTTTAAACTATCGATATGATTATGCATTGCACTATAATGAGCAGCTGTTTGACCAAGATTATCTTGTGCATTTATTTCACAACCTATGATAAGATATAAAAAGAGATTAAACAAAATTTAAAATCTAGTGCATAGAAAATTTTTCAAAAATCAAATATCTATTATTGTATCATGATAGATCAGTCAATTGGTTTACATCTCTACTTACCAACTTTTCAAAGTCCAGTATTTAACGGATGGAACAAAAATTCTACATTAAGTAATGAAATATCGTAAAGACTTAGATCCTATTTTTTTTAGAAAGACCAAAATGCCTAGTGCAAAATATATATAACAGAATCTCATTTTTTATTATCGACTTTCGATGTTTTTCGGCACTACCAATATTAATATAACTGTTTTTTTTCTATCACATAGTTAGTTTCGAAAAAAATCAGTATTACGAGCAGATGCTATAATATCGTTTATATTGGCCGTTGTGAAACACTTCGAAAATTTCTTTAGTTGTAATAGTGTAATAGTCCTGATTCTTTATTTTACGAAACTTGGGAGAGAAAAGTAAAAGACAATATCTTTCTTATCGGTTAAATTTTTGCTTTTTTAAATTCAAAAAAAAAAACTACACTTAACATTTTACTCTTTCTAACAAAGAACAAAAAAATAAATGCAAAATTTTTGTTCCATCTATTATCATTAATACTCTTACATAGAATTGAAAGTACATATTAGAAATACACATTTTGATAGCAGCAGTAACAATTCTATTTATATAATATTTCAGCTTACCATTACACTAAATATTCATGTGCTTTATTTATCTATTGACAAATCGTCTTTTGTTTTTGAACCTTATAAATTCGTTTTCTTCTTACCCTTTTCACAAAGTACTCGAATACATTTAATTGTACCATGACTAGCAGCAACATGTAAAGGTGTCATGCCTTGAGAATCTCTTTGATCAATTAATGATCCACTCTCAAGAAGTTCAGATACAAGTTGTCCATTACCACTAACACATGCTTCATGTAATGGTGTACGTTGTAACATATTTTGTGTGTGTACACTTTGACCACACTAGAAATAATTAATATAATACAATGCAAAAACAAAGAAAAAGAACAAGAAAAAACCTCAATTAATTTTCGAACAATATCAAGATGTCCATATGAAGCTGCTTCATTTATAATTGGTTGAAATGATTCTTTAAGTTGAATAACTTGACTTGTATCATATTCACCTTTAGCATCTCGTTGTTGTAATTTTTCAATAGTTTGAGTTGATACATTTTCTTCATCGATATTATTCATTGTATCACTTACATTTGTACTAGTACGATCTAATTTAACGAATGTATCAATAGGTATTGCTTCTTGTTCATTATTTGATTCATCTTCAGATGATGTTGGTGATTTATCATTATCACTACGTAATAAAGCTGATGTATCATCAGATGATGTTGATGATGAAGAAGAAGAACGTGATGATTTTGGTTCTTCATTATTATTAATATATTTATTATCACTATGAGATTGTGCTGAAACAGCAGTTTTAGGACGAGATGATGATGATGATGATTTTAGACGTTCTTGTATTTTTTCACTTGGAGTTGATGATCGTTTTTGTTGTTGAACAATTTCAGGTGATAATAATTCATTATTTGATTCATTTTCTTTTTGTTCTTCATCATTAATATCTTCAACACTTGGTGGCATATACATTTCTTGTGATGGTCGATTATAATCGAGTGATGAATTAGTTATTCTAATATCATCATTATCTTTAGATGTTGAAAGTGTTCCAGATAATTCACATGCTGATTTATCAGTTTGTCTACGATAATTTGAATCAGGATCACTCTTTAAATTAAAAAAAAAACGTTTAAACAAAAAAACAAGAAGATTTTATTTTATCTTTCGAAAATATACCACAGGTTTAAGTGATTCAAGATCTTCTTCATCACCTTCACTTTCACTATCATTTTCATCAACATTATCAATATCATCTAATTCAGTTAAATGACTTTCAACAAGTCGTGCCATATTTACTGATGGTGTTGTATCAAATTTAACTGATTGTTTTCCACTTATTGATGATATTTGTCTATTATTTGATTTTGATGTTGCTGGTTTAGAAATTTTTTTATATTCAATAAATTTAATTTCATCATCAGCTCGTATTTTATCTTCATCAAATTCTGTTTCATCATCATCATTATCAATCGGTATATCTTTTATTAAAGCAGCTATATTTGGATTTCGTATACCATATAAACTTGATGATTTTGATACATTTGGTAGAATTTGTTTTTTTAATTTTTGTCGATCATTTTCAATTTGTTGTTGTAATAAATGATCACTAACACGACCATGTCTACGACCTTGTTCATCTAAATAAACAACGGGTTTAAATGTTTCAAGTGGTCTACGTATTGGTTGAATAAATAAATGATCTTGTACACAATTTGAAAATGATGAATTTGATGGTGTAACTAATTTTGTTCGTCGCTTATTTCGAATTAAACTTGCCATAAGAATATACTAAAATAAATTAATAGTTTTAAAATCAAACCGATCGTATTGATTCCAATATTTGTTTAGTTTCATACAAATAGAAAAACACGTTTTAAAATTCAGATGTATGAAGAAATCATAAAAAAAGAAAAGAATGCAAATATTCCATCGAATAGCAAGAACAAAACAAAAAAACAATAAAATACACTTTGAAGAAATTTCATTGCTACCATAATTGTGTACTATACCAGAGATGGACAAAATCGCACCGCGCCTAGGTGCTACGTACATCTCTCTTTCTCTTTGCTCTACCAATCAGTTTCTCAAACTCCACCGAATACCGGGATGCTCTAAGCATGCGCTCATCGAAGTTCAGACTAGTGTAGCGTAGGCGTGAGCAACGGCGTGGGGAAGCGCGGGGAGGCGCGGTGCGACTTTGTCCATCTCTGTACTATACATCCTTTTGTAGACGAAGCAATATTTTAGTCTATTATAATTCTATTTCAAGATTGATTTTTCTGATTATTTGTCAATAATTTTATATTCATACCACTTTGACTATCAATCAACTATTTCTAGTATTCAAATGCTAATTGTCTTTTTCAAATATTTTCGTATTGGTAACCAAATCCTTCGACGTAATAATGTCATCTATGCAATGACTATTATTAACGTTATGACTATAGAAGAGATTTTTATTGATTAGAGTGATGACGGCATCAAGAAAGTATATTATTCATTAATAAAAAAAGCTTTACAACCAACAATCTGACTTGAGTAAAAAAAAACCAATAATAACATATGTGATATTCAAGTGCAGTAGTACTAAACAGTGATAAAATATGTACACACGATGTTATTGAAAACATTTGTCTATTTTTCTCTCGCTCATAATCTTTTTGAAGATGACAGCGATATTTATTTAATGAGTGATCTCAATAGAAAACAAAGCGCGTTCATGAAATCAACAAAAATAGTATACTATTATATTTTGTTATAAAGTTCTCTTAAGATAATGTGTTAGTGACTTCAATAATTCATTCATTAACAGTAATACAATCGTTTAGCCTTTTAAAATAATTACAAAAATGTCATCAAAATGCATGTGATTTTATTACCAAGAAGAACTATACAGTACGCAACGCAATGAAATAATGGTTATTCTTCTATTATTGATGATTCTGCAGGAGATATATTAACTGCAATAAATTGAATCATTCAGTTATGGATTACTTAACGACACATTTTTTTTTTAATTGTCATTCAATTTACAAAAAAATTGTAGTCGTTGGACATTAATTGTAACGGAAAAAATTTTCAAGAAAGAGTGAAATATGAATTAGGAAGTAAACTTCACTCGAATTCGATAATGAAAAAAAATAATAAAAGGTATAAATCGTGTTTTATTGCATCCTCAAATAGATTTAATATATTAAATAATGAACTACTTAACCTCTAGACATATACTGTACGTGTTTTTTTTACTTAAAACAAACAAACTTTTGATATGTTTGATTCATACTCAATAAATAAAAACATAAAGTTTTTCCTAATAATTATTATTTTTCTCTTTCTTTTGATTTCTTTCACGCAATCACGACAATCAATACTGAGATTGAAAACAACAAAAATTTGGTGTTTGATAAGATTCTCTTTTATATTTAATGAAGTATTGTTGTGAACTAATATTCTCAATCTTTCCTCTCTCTCTCTCTATAATGTCAGGAATACTTGGCAGATGAATACATCTCATATGATCTTATACATATCTCTTTTGATCAATATATGTTGACATACAAGCAAAAATTAACTATTGTCTACCTGAGATTAATACATATTCAAAAATTTCTATATAAATCTTTGATAATCTGTTACCATTCTATTGCGTTTATTCTTTTCAACAGTAATCAAACAATAGGATCCGAGTTGTTGTGTGTTACGATATAACACATATATTAAAATATTTGAGATAAGAATATAACTAGATCATATTTACTTATCATTTGGTTTCTTCGCCATGAAAACTAAACATATATTTATGTGAATGATTTTAATCAAATGTTCACTTCAATCCATGGCAAAATTCTCTCTAAAGTTAATTGCTAAGCAACGAATTTTACTTTTTTTGTGATATAGTTATAATAATAATAATAAAACTTTTTATACTTCTCGAAAATGATACTATTTGATCCGAGAGAATTTATTTTTTTGAACAATGAAATATTTTTTGTGTACTAATGACATCTACAATAAGTGAACTAAACTCGTATTTACCAGTGTCTAAATGAAATGAGATAATCATGATGTTTTTAGTTTTTGCCTCAACAAAACATTCGGTAAGCAAGCTATAGCACATTTTACAATTGTAAAAGTTTTAATTGAACCATGTCTAAAAGATTTTATTCTTAGATTACATATTATCAATAGAACAAAATTGAATAAATCACTAAAGTAGATTAAATTTTGAACATATATTTTTCTTTCCAATTGCTAGAGTATATAAAAAGAAAATAGTGGATTTTCATTTTTGACCTAATTTTTATGTTTTTATTTCTTAAAATCTGTCTCCTGACAAGCAGAATTAGGGCAATGTCATCATATTAATCTTTATAAAATGTACTTTGTACTATTTGTCAACGTTTCGTTTGCTTTCCTAAATAAATAATACTGAAATATGAGGGATTATTAGAGCAGAATAGGTTTTCAGTGAATCGAATGATAAGTCTGAGAAAATTACAATGCAAAATACCACCTGTATTTATATGAAATAAATAGCGAACTATCATCGCCATTTCGTGCTTTTTTTGTTTTTTCTTGAGTCAAGCCATCATGATGATAGCACTTCGTTTTATTCTTTTTGTCGTTTTTAGGTAAGTAAATTTATTTGTTGCTTTGTAATTTATGTTGCATTCATTCAATTCTGCAAATTTTATTTCCTATATAATCAGTGATTAATTCATGCCCTGTTTAGTTCAAGTGTATATTCACAAACATGTCGTGGAGTCTCTCAATATGGTCAATGTTCAACTAATAATGATTGTGGTTGTCTTCCTTTGGCAAATTCTGAGAATAGTGGTATTTGTGGTTTTCTTTGGGTAGATTGTTCTCGTCTTGAATCATGTCAAACTCCTGGTAATACATGTGAAAAATCTGATCATATGTGTGTTCGTCTGCAATGTAAAAATGAACCTGTTTGTTATCCATTGTCAATGATTGATCAACGAATGTGTCCACCACTAGGAGGTAAGACAGCAAAGATTCATATATATAAATTAAATTGTTATTATCAAAAAAAAAAAGAAGAAATACTTTTCTTTTCATTATTTTTTTTTAAATCATAATTTAAAGAATTCAGAGTTGAATGTGTTTCGAAAATGTACTTTCAAAGGATTTTTTTGAATTTCATAGAATTTTGAAATATTCTCTTCGTTGAAAATAACTGAGGCTTTGTTGCAAAAGATACATTATATGTTTTCATTTTTAATAAATAGCGACAGACACTACAACGACAATGACTACTACCATCCAAACAACAAGTAAGTACTATTTTTTTTTTGTTCATATACATGATTTCATGTAAACGATATAAAACATTGATTTGAGAAAAAAAATCATAAAAATATACTATTTATTTTTACGATTATGTTTTACAGCCTAAATGGAATTTAATAAGATGATGAAACAAAAGTATTCTTTCTAAGTTCACTATCATGAAATCAAAATTCAATAAAATCTTATTCATAAATAAATTCATATTTTCTATACATTTAGCTATGCCTTCACCAACAGTACCTAAAGACGGTATCTGTGCAACAGCAACATGGAGTCGACAAGGTGTTACTGTAGCTGGTGGTTATGGATGGGGAAATGGACTCAATCAACTTAATGATCCTTTGGGAATATTTATTGATGCAAATCGAACTATTTATATTGCAGATACCAACAATGCTCGAATAGTCAAATGGGCAAAAGGTGCTACATATGGTGAAATAGTTGCAGGTGGATATGGAGCAGGAGCTGGTACAGCACAATTATATGGTCCAATGGATGTTGTCGTTGATAAATCTGGAGCAATCTACATCACTGACACTATGAATAATCGAGTGCAAAAATGGAATCGAAATGCTAAAGTAGGTGAAACGATTATTATAGTACAACGTCCTATTGGTTTAGCATTAGATAATGAAGATACACTTTATGTATCTGCATCTTATCGGTCACATGATGTACTGAAATTACGTAAAGGTGAAAAAAATGGATATGTTATTGCTTCTAATTTACCTGAACTCTATTATTTGTTTGCACATCAAAATCGATCTATTTATGCTGCAGATAAAAATAATGGTCGAATATTAAAAATAGATGAAAGTAAATCACAAATTTCATTTGTTATTGGTCAATTACAAAATCTTGGTGTATCTCAATTATCATATCCACAATCTGTTGTTGTTGATCAATCTGGGTCTATCTATGTTGTTGAATACGGAAATCATCGAGTTACACGATGGTTACCTGGAGCAAAAGCAGGCATTGTAATTGCAGGTGGTCGTGGTCAAGGTTGGCAATCTGATCAACTCAATCTTCCGACTGATATAGCATTGGATCTTGATGGAAATCTGTATGTGGCAGATCGTGGAAATCATCGTGTACAAAAGTTTGAGATTGATAAGAAATCATGTCAATAGATGTAAATATCACTTAATTACGATTGTTCTTAATTATGATGTTTCTTTTTAGAATAACACAAAAAGAAAAAGATCAACACAATAATAACTTTATTTTGATGTCGATTATATGTATTGTTGATCAGTATTTTCATATAAGAAATTTATTCAAATAAAGTTAGCGCTTTTTATTGGGTTTTACCTGTTGAGAAAGATTTCGAAAAGATTTTTTTTTTTAATAAGTAAATTTGATTACTTTGACAGTAGATTCTATGTCTCTAATACAAACCAATAGATATGTTTTGATGACTTGAATTGAAAAAAGCAATGATTAAAATATTGAATATCACATATTGACGACTATTTAAACTTAATGTTTGTTTGTTTGGTGAAAAAGACCTATGAATAATTTCTCTCTGCTTGT
>CAJNOP010000695.1:19500-38286 GCA_905250075.1 Rotaria sp. Silwood1 | reverse complement strand
CTTTTCTGGAATATCGATCAATTTAATATAATTGACTGGAGTCGGAATTCCTGTTTCACCTGATTGAGTATCATTCGTCGCTTGCCAACAGCCCATGATACACTCGGTTTGCCCGTAACATTCGATGAATGTGCAGGAGAACATCGCACGGCAGAAATCGGCTACTTCAGGAGACAATGGCGCACTAGATACAATAACACGTTCGACTTTATTCCCAAACATTGAACGAATTTTATTGAATATTTGATTATCCCAAACAGTGTCGCAGGAAAAATTGCCTTTCCGAATTTCAGCCAATTTTGATTGCATGGCGGCTTTGATGAAATTACTTTTAGATGGATGATCTTTTTGATGAGTTTCCGACATAACTGTATCGTATACTTTGTTGAGAAGACGAGGAACCATTATAAGTAAATTCGGTTTAAAATCCTGAAATTCATCCATTAATTTGTTAACATTTCCTTGCCAAAATCCAATTTCTCCGCCTTGAAATCAGTGAGCATAAAATATTGAAAAACAAATTATTTTTCTATAGAAAAATCTGTTCTACCTAATGATGTAACGACGATAATAGCTGTACAACCGAACATATGAGCCAAAGGCATAAAATTGAGGATGCGTAGAACTTCGTCTGTGAGATTGACCATCAGTGTGATTCCGACAACAGCACAGATGAAAGATTCATGAGTAATGATGCATCCTTTAAGAAAAAACTTTTTATTAAAAGAAATCTTCCTACGAACAAAGCAATACCTTTTGGTTCACCTGTGCTTCCACTAGTGTACATGATCACTGCAGTGTCAGTAAATTTGGGCGGTACAGGCTCTATTCGATGAGTTCGACCGATTTCCATGAAGGTGTTATATGCGACTAGTCGAATCCCTTTTGCTTTTGCCGCTTCGATCAAGTCTAACGGTGGTTCGAACAAGCTGACAATCGTTTCAAGAAGGTTATGCTCGTCGTGCCATTCGATCAGATTACGTACTCGCTTCAAATTATCCGCGAAAATCAATTTGAGATCAGCATGTTTAATAATAAATTGGACACCATCGCGACCAAGAGTATCATAGATCCCCACCGGTACAAATGAGAAACACCATGACGAATAAAGAAAGAAAGCATAGTACACTGTGGCTGAACCATATATGCCAATGGATGTATTGTTTGATTTTTCCAAACCAAGATGGACCATGGCACTTCCTATATCAAGAAGCATGTTCCATACTTCCCTATATAGAACACATATTCACTTTAATGAAGAATAAGTCAAAATCAAGGTTACTTGAATAAAACAGTTGAACAAGATAAGAACCAAGAGAAAAAATTTTGCTGTTATGTTATTCTTGTATGATCCTCTCGAAGATTTAAGATCCACGGCTTCTACATGAGAAGTTGGCGCCTAGTACCTCAATTTACATTGTCGGTTTATCTGAGAAAATGCTGCGAATCGGACGAAATTGACAAGTCGACATAGCTTTTCTTGATAGGCAAGATAATAATTTTGTGGAATTCACTATGAGCATAGTGAATGTTAATTTGTATCCGAAAATTTTCTGTGCCTTTTCCTACTACCACTTACAGACATCGCAGGTTACAGACAAGACAGATTAACATATTATTTCAGTATCTCTGCAAAGGAATGGAAAGAAATACTGAAAAGTAGTTTTGCTCAGTGATCCAAAAATGTTCACGAACGAGAAATCAAAACAGAACAGAAGAAGACTAACGAAAAAGCATTCATGAATTAACATAACTATCAGCAACATAGTAATTATAGGAGAACGTAAAAACTATACTAAATGAAGTTTTGAACTGCGGACATCTTATTAGATCGAAAAATTATACTTTAAGACGGCGTTATACTTCAAAAGGTTTGCGTTTAATACATCATTGTCTTAAGAATATACACGAATATCTATTATCTCAAAAAGAATTGTCAACCGACAATCATTTAAATAGTAAATATAAGTACATTCAAAATATGATGTGATTAATGAAATATCTATCTTGTTTGTCTAATATTGGTTGTCTTTGAAACTTTAACAAAAAATAGTGTCACGGAAAGAAGCAATCAGTTATTGACTATCCTTTTGGTCGATGCTCTTCGATTTGGAAAGAGCATGCGTTTCTGCCTATACTCGAATAAATCCCGTCATAACTATTTTTAAACTATTTCGAGACAGTAGCAATATTGTATAGAATAAGCTGCCATATCTTTCGAATTCGAATTTAAGTTTTTTAGATGAAGACTGTAGTTTTGATTAGCATTATGGAAGTTTATGATCAACAACAATTGTTCTGAAGCATTTTTTGTCTTATCTAGGATAAAGTTATGACTAATTCGTTTTCTACCGATTCCTATTCATATTCTTGAAAAATGCTCTAGCCTAATATGCATTTTCCAATGGATTCGTCATCTCGATGTAAAACGTTCTTAATGAAGAAAAAGATTTTTTTTCCTCGAATGCAAACACTTTCTAGTTGCAGCCGGAATTTTTTCGAATGCAAAAAAAAGTAGTGTTTGCATACATAGAACCTAACACTGCATTCCAACTTGATGTCGAATTTTGATATCTAGTGTAGACGAGAAGAACAGTTTACTGTGGATTAATATTTCTTGTGGTTGGGAGTTAATTGTTAGCCTACGAAGAATATACTGTAAATTTCTTACTTGTATGTATAGGATTGGAATGGTGCATCGAGCGAGGCTCTGTAAGAGAATAGGGGCCGATCACCATATAATTGCACGGCTTGTTCGATAATTTCGTATAGGGTTTGTGCACTGAACGAACGTTGATCATAAAGTTCCTTGACATAATCTGGGTGGCAGTAAATATGCTCGTCGACATCAATTTCAACCGCTCCCTTCGGATGCATGGCTTGCGCTGTGTCGCATGAATTCATCGCAGAGTGAAAAATCCTTGTTTATCTAATAAAAATGATTGATTATCGTTTGTCAATATGTATTGAAACACTTTATTTTGACAGAAAAATGGCAGTGGAACCATATGGTAAGAGAAAAACAACTGACTGTAGCGTTCACACCTATGTGATTGGACATCGCTATTGTACAATCAGATAAAAAAAACATTAGGATATACCCAAATATGAAACACAAAGTTTTAATGCTTTACATTCAAAACTGGCGGGCGAAAAGGATAAAGGTCTTTAAGGGCTGGGTTTTAGCTATTGTTGATTCTCGTTGAAACAGTCTACCAAAGATTAATTTTCACGAGAACTTGTTTGGTAATGAAAGTTAAGTCATTCCAGGATGATCTAAAGTGCTGCGTACCTCAAATACTAATGCTTATAACGAAATGACCATTATTCCACGTAAAATGCGTTGAGTCAAGGTCTATTGCAATCAATTGTTAATCGAGATTTGTATTTCTGTTCTGAGTTTCAGTTTGAACGGGTTGTGACTATCATTCATTTAGTCGAATACAGAGCAAGTATGATAAGCGAAATCGGTGTCGAAAACCAAGTCTATGAGCATCTATTTTACTGGAAAATACTTCATATCGAAAATCGGTCCCTGTCAATATCAACGAATAACAAATAACTGATAGGTATTCAAATGTAATTTTCCAATAGCAAAATATTTTCCAGTGAAAACAAATATATTCATAAACTTAGGCTTCCATAGTGATTTCAGGCATCATATTTTTTTGCATGCAATTAAATGAGCAAAATTCAAATCTCGAAATAAGACTCAATCTTCGTCAGGAAGAGCTAACTATGACCATGGTGAGGTACAAAATACCTTGGATCACTCTTGAAAACCTTTATTTTGATCACTAAACAATTCATCATGAACTTTTACCTTTGAAACACTATTTTAATGAGAAGAAACGATAGCCCAAGATTGGTCCTTGAGCTCCCTTGTCCTCTCTTTTCGAAACCAATTAGAAAAAGAAAGACGTCGTTAGACGCTTTATGAAAATGCTTAACGGGAGAAAAAAATTCAAATGCACCATTGAAGTGTTTTTTGTGAAGCAGCTGCAGTCATGATAAGACTATGTTCTATTTACCGAACTATATATAAGAGAACAAGTGTGCGTTTGACATAGGGTGCTCTCATATATATCTATTTCTTTTCTTATCAAGGGATGCATACAAATAGAAAAAATAATATAAAGAAAGAACAATTAAAAGGACGTTTTTTTTTAATAATTGTTTTTTCCTTTGCTATTGAACAGCAAATGAGATTGTAGCGATTTCAAGACTGGAACTATGATGGCATGAACTATCTTCTCTAATTCATTTGGTGTCATTCGAAGAGACCACTGACTCCATCTGAACCTCAATGGATATCAGTTTGCATGTCGAAGTCTTCACTTAGGTCCAGACATAGACCGATTCAAAACAGTCAAATAGTATTCCACTAGCACATGTTATACCAAAACGATTTCTCCAGCGTTTGCCATTGCAATCAAAGTATCAATAGACTGTAGGTCTGGGTATTTTCTTGTCTCACATTCAAATCCACACTCTATCCTTCTACCATGATTTTTGAGAGTCTAAAGTGCATGTCTTGTATGAGAGTAAATTTTCAAAGTTGTTCTTCTGTTTATGATAAAGAAATATTTTGAAAACTTTGATGTTGACTTTTGTTACATAGATAACTCAAGTTCTTCTCGGCTGTATATATCTTTCATGTTTTATAGATAAGATAGAATCAGAAAGACTCATAGTTTTATTCATTTGAATAAATTGTATTCAGTTTTTATGCAGATACTCGAATTTAACGTTCTTTGTCTAATTAATTTATATTGTTTTTCATTTAAAAACTGTTGACAATATTAAACAAAATACAGTATATTTTTTTCTAAAAAGTAGTAGAGATCAATACGGCGATAATCAGTATTGTCCTTGAGACTACAAGTGTCTAAGTCTTCTTCTATCAAACTACTTTATTGAAACTGAACATTAGCAATGATGAGTAGGAGTTGGAAAAACTGATAATGAATGGGTGACGTGAATATCTGCAAACAACTTATCATTTCTTTTCATCATACAATAATAAATTAGTCATACGTGAATGTCTGGTGAACATGACTCAGTCAACTTCTTTCATTATTCGACACATACACAGTAACTCAATAATTTAGGATTGTATTTTGTCTTCGAATGCGACTCATATTTCATGTTCATATTCAAAACTTAAAGAAAAAGGACATAATGAACAAGTTAGTCGCTGTACTTTCAATAAAAATGATTAATGTTTTTCTAACATCGTGCATCGAATAAGAACAGCAAAGTGATTATAGCTCAATCGAAATCAATCAAAAGATGGTTCATTCACAAAGATTTATTGTTTATTATGCTTTATAGTATTGTTAGGAGTATTTCAAAATTCAAAATTCATGAACATTTGTAGTTCTTGATGATAACAGCATAAATCATTATGTATACATCGTACAAAAGAAGTAACCAGTATTTTTATTTACGACTTCTTAACTTTTAAACTATTTTCATGTAACTTGTTGATGCTCTCGAGCTATATGCAGAGGTTTTTGAAAATCTGTCGCTTGAAATACTATTGAAGTCATGCGCATTAAACATGCATTTTTACGCTGACTACAAGTATCGCGATGAAGATGAAGAAAAAATAGTTCAACGCATATCACTCTAAGCACTATTATTTGATCCATACAATCAAACTCAATTTTGTTCCCGAAATATATCGACGCATTACTGTAACATTGAAAAAAGATTGAAAATATTCAAAGCAACCGACATTTATCTATATCGGTTCATATGATTCAATTGATAGATATGTATAGAAAGTTGTGCACAGATGCTTGTAGACGAATAAATGTCAAAAGACAAGGCCATGTTACAATTAGTCGTAGAATAGATTGTGTCCGTATGTGTGCAGCTCTCTACATTCCCTAATAACTTTATATGACGAAAAAAGTAGTAGCTCTGTGTTTTTTTCAACAAAGAAAGCTGTTATCAATGCTTGAAGCTATACATTATACTGTCTTTCTCAAAGTTTCTTAGTGTTGATAATTACATCCTTTCCCTTAGAGTGTAGGAAAAACAGCAACATCATTAATTACGTCGTTTAAGAAGAAGTGTGACAAGAACGCTAATAACTTTGAAAACACCTACTAGAAACATACTCAATCAAGCAGAAACAACATCAAAAAAGTCGTCATAAAACCAATTTGCCATAGTGACATTTGAATTGAAGCAAGCAGAGTACTTTCAATTCTTCAAGTATATATGAATAGTTATCAGGAAGAGCAGATAACAACATCCGATTATAAAATCGACCCAATATTGGCCAACCCTAATACTATCAATACATATATAAAATCATTGACTTATTCAATAACGTTAAGATTATCAGCACTACATCGCTTAGCTTCAGCATAGTGTAACTGTGATTAATATGTTCATCGATATTGACGAACGTATAGATTTTCTTATAGAGATCAAAAACGAAAAAGTTTTGTATTATTTGATCAGGTGCGTTCGATGAACAGCTTGTTTCTCTCATTCATGACATACACCAAGTCTATTCCATTTATATATTTTATGATAATGACACGACCAAATGCGATGTATGGATGAACGACTGGATAAAAAATGAAAAGATTTTTCACTTATATTGAACTAATATGTGACTTGCTCAAGCAAAATACAAAAAAGTGTGATCATGAGTCGGCTCCGATCAATATTGTTTCTATGAGTGATTATTCAAACCAAGATTTGAATCAATTTAGCTCATCATTTCTACTCGACATCGAATGTAATCGTAATACGGTGAAAATAGATTTCGTTCGATACTGTCATAAATACCATTCTGATGATTGTATATTACGTGTAATTGATGAGTTCGAGCAAGATTATGAACCCTATTCAACTATCTCGCGGTGTACTCGAGATTGTTCATTTATTCGATGCTGAATCGAGCTCTTCGATTACAAGAAATTGATACTATACTCATAATGGGATTTTTTATATGATTTTATATGATTATTTAGACATACTAAACTTAGTCCATGATAAGATTTAGACTGTAGACATGTTCAAATTGACTAACTAGAAAATCATTTATATTTTAGATATTTGGCAAGAAAATCATTCTAAAATGTGAAAATATTTCATTAAATTGACAAACATTGAAGATCTTAATCAGACTTATGTATTTTTTCCTATTAATATCCGATTAATCATTCTCATTACCTATATGTTCGTTATGTTTACAAAAAGAGGTAAATGATGACGAAAATTGCATACCTACTATGCATCGATGGCTCTCTACCTTTTTTAATTTATTTTAATGAATCTTTTTGTCGTATGAAGGTATATAATAGAATATTTTTCATCAGTCCTCTCACTTTGTATCGGTGTGCGTGTTACTTGAATTTTTATGTGCGAATTAGTCGGTAAGCGATGTAACCAACCATGAAAAATTATTTCCCGATTAGACATTTATCATAAAGAAAACGACGAATTTAAGTTCTTTTTGTGAAAAAACTGTGTTCTAACGACCATAGAACGCTATCATTAAATGTCACGTCTGATTGCATTCTCGAAAAATGGGTTTTTATCACTTAGGACAATATTTAATAAATATAAGAACTGCTCTTATTAAACATATTCCTAATTGTTAAGAATCTGTTTCTCGAGAATATGTTCAGAGATTTCTTTTGTTGATCACCTTTTCATGTTATTAGAACTAAATTTTGTGCATGAGAAAACCAAAAAAACTCTTCAAAACGCATTGTAAAGAATACTAAAAATGCCCTCATAACGTGTGGTTTATGAACTAAAGAATCGTTGTTAACCGTTCTTTTTTTTATAAAAATATTTTTGGTAGGATGACAATAAAAATAGCGATATTACTAACATATAATTTCTATGTATTAATCTTATTTCTAATATTCTTTTGTTATTTTTATCTCCAGATACAGACCAAAAGATATCTATTGTTTTTCAACCTTTATTTTCAGAACAATTATAATTTTATCGAATCGAACCTTCCATATATTATGTTTGGCATTTTCGATTGATCTTGACATTGAAACAGAATTCATTCTTGTTTTTCTCTAATTTTTCAAGTAGAGATAATTTTATTTCCATTAATAAATACAGAAGTAAAAAGTCAGTTATAATCAAAATTGATTAGAAGACAGCTAATCTTTATCATTCTTTGAGTACATATCAAATCAGCATTGATGATTTTAAGAAATTAATACGGTTCTGGTCGGATGATTTAGAAAATTCTCTCAAGAGTCACTTTGATAATATCAAAATTTAGGATCTGTATAACTATGAGTATTCTTATTAGTAGGAACCTTCAAGATGGTTCCATGCAATATACTGTTTATTTTCTTCAAAGTAATATACAACGAAAACGATTTGATTTTAGAAAAGAAAAAAAAAACCTAATTTATTTTCAATTGATCGATTCAGAATTATTTCTTAGTAATCAATCATGATATTAATTGGAAAGACAACAAAAATATATTCTTCAGTGTTCATCTATTTTTTCTCATTAATATCAATAATTATTTGTACAGAACATCGTACAAATGTGATGACATTAGCAACATGGAATATTGGTTTAGAAGAACAACAAGCATTTGAACGGACATCATCGATTATCAAAGCTATTCGTGAGAAAAATGTTGATATTCTTTGTTTACAAGAAGTATGGGGTGGTCCACAAATTTTACGTCTAATTTATCAATCCGTCAAAGACATTTATCCTCATTTTGAAGTCGTAAAGGATCAAATGCGTGATTATATTAGTAGTAATCAATTACCACCACACACATACAGTCCTGCGTGTATAGCTTCGAACATAACGAATGCACAAATTTGTCTCTTTACACATTGTTCTAGTTTTAGTGGTTCAGCGCAACTGGTGTGTGCCATGACTCAATGTTCAACAAACTTTCTAACTCTTTATAGCAATTCAAAATGTTGGGCATGCATTTTTGATCGATTTATTAGTTGTGGTGATCCATTAGGGCTGAATTATTGTGGTGCAGTTAATGTATATCAATTGCTTAGTACTTCACCAGGTATTATTCCTAATTCAACCGAAGCTCCTTGGGATCATTCAATAGGTCTGATGATATTAGCAAAACGGCCATATCCATTAAAGAAACTAGCGGCTAATTTATATTCAGATTTTTATGTTTTTCCTCGTGGTTATATTATTGTTAGTCAAGAAAACAAACAGTTAATTATTGCTAATACACATGTAGCTACAATTGAAACACCTTTTCCTCATGGACCTATTGGATCATTTCCTAATAATAAATATGGTAGTTGGAATGATGAAAACAAAGGTCAAATAAAAGAACTTGAATCACTTGTTTGGAATTTTTTACTTAATAATAAACAGAAATATAAAAATGCTATTATGGCAGGCGATTTTAATATGGGTATTGATAATTTTGAACATAATGTATTAGCGCTTCAACCTGATAGTTGGAATTATATTCATCAATTGAATGATGCTGATGGATCAACAAGATGGTCTGATGATTATACAGAAATGCATAGTCTTTGTACACGATGTACGGATAATCTTGTTGTTACATTTTCTAATAACTATATTTATGATCATATTTTTACACATGGATCTATGTTTAATCCATTTAACTTATTTACACGACGCATATTCGATGATCGAATACAAATCAATTCTACAAATGGAATAATGATAACAAGTCTTTCAGATCATTATGGCATTGAACTCATTAATACTTGTTAAAAGACTTAAAATGTGTGATTATTGTAAATTACATATGATTTAACATTAATTGAACTATTTTTACTTAAAATTGATAATTAAATTTAACATTTTTCTTTCTAAAAACCTATAACAGAACTTTTTTGAATATTAAATAAATCTTACGCGAAGAAAACAAACAATGCAGAATTTAACTTTGATTGTGAAGAACATCCGTACAGTTAGGACAATGAATATGACTTACATCTATATGTTTACGAATTTCAGTTCCATTTCAAAGCGGAAAAGTCTTTCATTTTTTTTCTCATATTTTTAAATTATAAAAACATGTCTCTGATCTCTATCGAATAATCTAAAATAGTTAATTGTACAAAAGAATTTTTTAAGAGTTAATCAATGTGAAAACTTCTATACAATATCTACATTCGAGTGAATTTCAATATATGCATGAATCATATCTGCACAAGAAAATATATCGACGCAAAAGCCCGTATGACATATTTTAATCTGTTTTTTTTTATCTTGATTTATTAAGGTAGACACGAAACAGAAAAATATCCATCATCATCGAAATCATTATCAGTGCACACACACAAGTTAATTAACACATATTTTTTTATGAAGACTACGCAAACAAGATGAGTCAATTTCGTATCGACTAATTGAAATTCTCCTATTTTCTTCATCTCATTGTATGTAGACTTAATAAATAGAAAAAATAGGTTTCGAATGTAAGTATGGGTGTATCTAAAAATGAGATCAACATCCACATACGTACCCTAGTTACAATTCTATCTATACTTATAAAGTATTTATTAGAAAATCTTGAATTTTGAATTAGTTCTAAACTCATTTACTTTTGCTAATGACTAATGTAGTCAATTCATCTTTATTCTTTTTTTTTTTATTGACAATTGAGAAAACTTATTGACCATATCGAATAAGCAATAAGTTTTTATATAAATGTAAATGGGTGCATTGGTGGTGGTAGAACCGGTTATCATCCTTCCTGGCATTAAAATCAACTTCAACTATATTTATGACATTCATAGTTTATATGAAACATATCAAGAAATGATCTTTTACAACTACATTTATTTGATTAATTTGATTTTCTTAGTAATTGTTTAACTAGTATGAAGGTTTTGTTTTACATATATGAAATCAAAAATATTCTTTTTTTTTGTTTACTATCATTAGCTTCATGAAATAATCGAATCATTTAAAATGTATTCTCTTCTATCAAAATCTCAAATGGATAGTCTTGAATAAATTATTTCTATTTATAATGAAATAAAAATTGAACTTTTTACATTAAAATTTACTTAATTCGATTGAACACATGTTAAATAATGAAATGATCGACAGAAAAAGTCTTTTATGTATTGGGCAAATGTAAAAAAAAACTCAGTACATTTCATCTGACAGTACAATTCTCTCCTAATTCAACAATGATTATTTCACTTAGCATTGAATCTTGACTAGATGTCCATACATAATGCTCTTTATAATTAAAAAGATTTTCTGTAAATGCATTAGAATAAGGAAATGAAAATACATAAGAAACAAGTTCTGTTATTTCATGAAAATTTGTTGATTGAATACTACAACATTATAAAAGTTTTGGCATAGTTATTTGATTGTCGGAATTGAAATTCCATTGACACATTTATCGAACATATCTCTTTGCATATTTAATAGCGTGTAGTATACTTTCAATATTGAACATAATTTGAGACAATCCAATTATTGGCTGACTAAATAATATGAAAATTTGAAAGTAAAGCACTTATTCTAAGAAATTTAAAATAGAAAAGATGAATATTGATGTTGATCGTCAATATGAGATGAGTGGACTAACGCCCTCTTTCTTGTCTCATATTAACGGTGCGGATGTATGTATGGTCAGGTTAATAGACCTATCTTTGCTCTTTTTTGTTATTGAATATTTTTCAATCGTTTTGTAGGTCACTATCATAATGACAACAAATACAAAGACCTCCATTGATCATTCGACTTCATTACCTAGAAATCGCCTTCTGTTTGTCTATAATGCTGATTCTGGCTTTTTAAATATGCTAAAGGATTGGACTCATAAGATTGTACGTCCATCAACATATGACTGTCGACTATGTGCACTGACATATGGCAATACAGGAATGTATAAAAAATGGCATACCTTTATTTCTGACTTATCTTTTGACACGATATTTTTACATCGCGATGAATTCCGTAAAGAATATCCTAGTCTAAAAGATACGCCATTACCATGTATCTTTGTCGAACAAAAACATGATAAATGTATGAAAGTTATCTTGAATGCTGAAACAATTAATAAACAACAAACTCTTGATCAACTTATTAGTATTTGTACTCAATCTATAGAGAATTCCATTGAACACTAATAATTTGATCTGATCAAACGTTCAAATGGTGCCTATATGACTTAAGTTATTTTTCAATATTTCGAAAATTTTTTCATGCAATTTTTATTTTCACACTATTTATTTTGTTTCAATTAATGTTCGTAAAAATAAATTATTGTCAATTAGAAAACAGAAAAAAAAAATTCGTAATGTTAACATACATCCGAAAATCGATGAATTGAGTTTTATTCGTTTCCTTATGATTTGTTGCGAATGTGAGAGCAGGTCATTCGAGGCTAAAGACGTATGTGAAATAGAGAATAATGTTGGACTGATGATACGATGAGACTGGTTTTCAATCATTCGCAAAAATGACGTTGTAGTAGAGAATGTCGATAAGGTAGTAAGTAGTGTTTTTTCAGCTTTCTACATTATAAATTCGACTAGCTATTAGTTCTGACAATGTTCTCAATGTGAAAGGCTGTTACGCTATCAAACAATGTTAAATAAAGTAATGATATTGATTAAACTTCTTTGCAGTCACTGACTGACGTATAGAATAAACAAAACCAATTCAGGCCGAGAGGTATACCAGTATCCACAACTGTAGTGTAGGTCGAATTCTGATAAGGCCAGGTAATTAGCTAAAATATTTTTTCCAAGAAATTTTTTGTCAATATCAATATGGAGTAAATGAATTATTTGGATGATTTCTTTTGAATATTAAAGAGATTTTTCATTTTCTTTTTTTTTATCGTTTAAATAACCAATATTAATTAAGCAACGAGAGATAAATATTAATATTATAGAATTACACTTAGAATTAAATATTTTCATAAACAAATTTGTTTGAAAAATTTCATGTTAAGACAAAATTTCTTTATCGTTTTCAATTATTTTACATGAAAATGTTGATGCATTTTTTAATACAACATTTTTACATGTGACAAAAAAAATAGTTTTGAACGTATTTTTTATCGAAAGAGAAAACAATCCTGTCGATATTAGTATGAAGTTTAAATAATTCATATCATCTTAATGTCTGAATGTTACTCTTTTCTATTCAATGAAGATGAAATGTTTTTCTTTGAGAAATTCTGAATAATGTACAACAGGACTGCAAGAAAATATTGATTATATTATTAATATTTGATTTGATTTATCATCATAGAAAAGTACGACATTCTATTGAACGATGCCATTCATGTGTAAGCATGAGCATTGCATTAACTTCCATTTATTGACTATTTTGTTCTCACCTAGATATTCATGCAAAAAGTTGTCTGAAATTTGAACAATTACTCTTTTCTTCAAAAAAAAAACCCTGCATACGTAATATTCAGCTGGAAAGATAGAGATACAGCTCTTCGAATTGTTTAACTGTGTGTTGTTAGTAGCTATTTGATCTTCTCTCTAATTTTGAAGTAATAGATGAGACAAGAACTACAGAATCGTATGGAATATATCTGTATGTTAGACTAAGTATTCTTATTTTTATAGTTTAAGAGAATCGACACTAAAGAAATTTGAATAGTTAATCCTCCAAAAATATGCATGAATATGATAATGTTTTCAGTTAAAGAGCGTAGCACATCGCAACGATCACATCGAAGACATCCATTTTAATTCAATTTCATTAGAAGAGGTGAAAGGGTGTTTATTCAAAATTCATATATAATCAAGACGATTGTTGAAATGTTGCCTATGTTTAAGTATCTCAGTACATTTTGAGTGTAAACTACATTTCATATGTCATATAGATTGACCTTCAATAGGAAAGCATACAATACAAAATTACTTTTTATAATAGTACTTTCTATGGATGTGGACCTAGATCTTCTCTTCACCCACAAGCACATCATCAATGATGCCAGCTTTTCATGTTAAAGATATTTTCCGTTCTCATTGAAAATTTATAACTTTTGAAAAGAATTTTCTTTCATACTTCTTGTATTAGCCAAAATAATATTTTGGATATGGGGATCTATAATCAATCTGAGAGATAAGTTTATTTTTCATGGATATTCAAAAGTAAGAACATTCTAGCGCTCTTACTCTATTCGTTCACTAAACCCCTCCCCATAATAGAAGCCCCTCCCATATTAGAAGCCCTCCCTTATTAGAAGCCCCCTCTGAGATGAACAACGTGTTTGACGTATTAGAAGCCCCCTAATTTTTCGAAAAAAATTTAAAATTTTCAAGATTTTTTTTCGCATTTTCATGCTAAAACTGCTAAAATTTTTCGATTTTCAGGTAAAAAGTTGGCTGACTCTTATCTAGCTTAGCTAACATCTGAAAATAATGTCAAAAATCTTCTGGAAAACTCATAAAAACCTTGAAAGTCGCTAAAAACCCTTGCGAACCCTTTTTCCTGGCAGTTTACGAAATTTTTTTGAGACTTAATAGAAGCCCCCTCCAGAAGCTTCATATGATAGACATATTAGAAGCCCCCCAGGGGCTTCTAATATGGGGAGGGGTTTAATAGCTAGCATCAATTGGCGATATAGTCATCTAATAAAGCACCTGTGTTGCTGTGGAAGAAACATAACATGATTAAAAGTACCATACAAAAACAAAACTACCGAGATGTCATTACTGTTGAAGAATTTTGTATGAAGTAGTATAAAAAAGAAAAACAAACAGCTCACCTTCAGAAGAAAAGAACAAAAATACCATCATGTCATTTTTTCAACCTTCTCTCACTCTTTGCTTACCGGTCGTTTTTCTCTCCATTCTTCGCTCAAATGTTTCTCCGCATACACTCTGCCCATATCAGACATCGAGAGAAGCCATTTTCTAGAATTTCAGAAGATCTAGTTGGTATACGAATATGAAATCGAGAGTATTTTATCAAGAGACTTCAGCACGACAATATTCCTACTGACTTCTAGCTTCACCGGTATCAAAAGAACACATTATAACCGGCTTAATCTATAGTATGTTGCTCTAAATTTCTGTTGAAAACTGAAATCAGACACATTATATAACAGTAGAATAGTAAAAAATTTAAAAAAATTATGACACATTTTTATATTTTTGACTATAAAAACTTTGCATACCAATACATTGCGTCAGTATGCAGATAAAGGTAACATAAGAATTGAAATAAGAAAAAGAAAAAAGAAATAAATATATGCGTCACTACATAATCATAAGAACAAATGGAAAAAACCAAGCAGAATGTAAAATATATATGAATCGTTTTCAATGAGTTTTAATGCATAAAAATTGTTACGAAAGTAAATTTGTTTTGATCGTAATTAAATTTCACATTACAAAGAGGTTAGTTTTGAAAAAAATAATTAATGACAAAAATGTTGTTGTATAGATAGATTTTTTGAATTTCAATCAATTATACAGTTATTACTACATCAAATTCTTTTGTTTTACTCTTTCAGATTATTATTCACTGAAAACAACAGTCAATTTATCGATAGTCATCAATAGGTAAGCAATGTAGTCATCATGTTTTTTTTATTTGGAGAAGATTTAAAATATGCCTCCGTAGAATATATTTGATTCAAATTCTCAGGAATCATTGTATAACGATGCAAATCTTCCTTGGATGGTAAATAATGAATGATCGTGTATTCCTATCTTTCTTTGGCTTATTTCGAAGTCAGGTTAAAATTTGTAGTTAATGAGAGAAAAATCAAACTTTGAAAGGATGAATCTGGATTTGCAAAATATTACTTTCCTTCATGTATGCAAAGCTACTATGGAGCTTTAGATCGAACTCTATTTTTTTTAACGAGCGACCATACCAAAAAACGTTGCTAAGATCATCCATAAATAGAGCATGAAATTCTATCTTTTGATGTTAAATCAGTGACGTATCGTGCCTATTTTGTATAGAACACACTTTCGATTTCAATCTACGCCAAAGATAAAAAGAAAACAAAACTGATCGTTGATCATACGCCATTAGTTATTTATGACAATAGAAAATTTTCTTCAACTGTTAATGAAGATATTTAACTCATAGTGTTTTTCATTTTATCACCGTCCATTGAAAAAACAATGTCTATGACGAAAGACCACTTTTGTTTTCTTGTCCTATCTGTCATTTATAAAGCTCACCACAAAAATAATTATTTCAAATAAATATTATTTTATGGATTTTCTCTTGTAGAAAATTATTAATAGTAAATTCATGCAGGTTTATATTATAACAACAGTTGGAAATTCAACACCCTATGTCTTCGATGTTGAACAAACAACAACTATTCGACAACTTAAAGACTATTATCTTAAAAAGGCGAATCGAAAGGAAGATCCTGAAAAATTAATTTTAACACTGAATGCAACTCAACTCGATGAAGATGATAAAACACTTTTTGATTATCGTATAGGACCGGATTCTATGCTTACTTTGACTTATAGCGACTTTAAAGGTCGTAATCCGACTTTTGGAGTACACTTTGTTGATGTTAGTAATGAGACAGGTTTAAAAAGAGCAGAATGGGCAAAGACGGCTCCAAAATGGCGAATAGCATCTTCTGGTCTGTGTTTGGAAGGACTATGTAAGAATAAGGCATGTGAAGCTAACAATCAAAAGGTTGTTATGTCCATGGGATACATTGAATTTGACGTTCTGAAAGATCCAAATGTCAAAACAACAAAATGTCCGATATGTTTCAAATTTGTTAACCCAATAACATGTGCTTTTAATAATTGTTGGTGGAAATATGAGGGTATAAAGCAACCAAATGAATCTGAAGAACCTGAACCCATCGAAAGTACATGGAAATATGCAGATAATGCATATCATTATTTTGATGAATATACAAGTGGAACTGTACAATGGCGACATTTGAGATTGACTGCCGTAGAAACTAAACCTAAGAAATGATGTAGATTTCATAGACGATATATGCGAAACGAAATGTATTAGAGTATATTTTAACAAGAAATCTGTAAAATAAAAAATATTATGGAGTTTATTCGACTTTTTAGATTTTCTTTTGATCATTTAGATTGAATAGTTTTTTTCTTGAGCAGTTTCGTAATCTACTAAAACAATTATTTTTAATAATAGAACTTATGTTTAAAGCCAGCGATGAACTTAGTTTCATTCGAACTTATTAAAAACTAGATCAATTCGATTAAGTTCGAATACAGCCACGAGTTGATCCTATCTCTGTGTAAAAAAAAGTTCAGTTTTTTTGTTTTTTATTAATCACTTCAAATAATATTTACATGTATATTTCTTGACTTCGATGCATATACAATTTCAAAATTAATTTCTTTTCAAAAACAGTTCTTGCACGTTCCTTTGGATTCTGATTGATTTCGGGAGTTAGCGATCGATATTTAGCTGACAGTTATTCCAAATTGTCGGAAAAACCTCTGCCAAATGTTTTCGTAGAGACAGTGAGGGTGTGGGGTGTGGGTGTTGACTGGAAGGACATCTGTTACCATCATCACACGCGCACCCACACCCTCCAGATAAAAATACGTATTTATGACGTCAACGATTATAAGAAATGACGAATTGATCAAGTTGTTAATTTGAAAAAAACTCAGTGCTAGTGTTCTGCCTTGGTCGAGATATATAATAGTTCATTGATATTTGCTTTTTCACTTTACATATTTTGTATCAGTATAACCAGGCTAAAGAAGGTATGTGAGTTCCACATTTTAGCCCCGTAGGGGCTGTGCTAACAAGCTTTTTTTAACCTGTTGTTCTCCCTAGTGTTATGAGAAAATGAATGCAAGAAAAAGAACAAAGAAATAATTAGATAAAATTGTATACAGTGTCTTTTGATTTTCTTCCTATAATGTTTGGATGTTTTTCTCTCCTTTTTTTTATCTCAAGTGCTTTATTACGTTGCTGGTATATGGATCATAAACGGTCCTACGCGGCGGTTATCAGTGATAGTTTGAACGTGAAGTATGGATATAGATGTGGATTTGATATGTGAATGTGAATGTAGGTGTAGGTAAAGAGAGAAATGACACCTCACACTGATAGCTTCCAAACCACACAGGGATGAAATTTACCTGTAAAAATGTCTTCCATTCAACAGATAACGAATAAAAGTAGACAAAAATGATTTAGAGGTTTTTGTCATAAAAAGTCTTCAACGGTCAAAAACCAATCTTTGTTTTTTGTTGTGAATGAATAAACCAATTTTATCAGTTTCGTGTAATATCTCCATTGGCTTTTTCAACATCCATGATAACATCAGAAATATTCGTTGTAAGTCGTCAAAGATGGAGATCGTCACTTATGTACGACGTGAAGTTAGAGTTACAAATCGATATCATCGTCCGTATATATTAGAACTAGAACCTTTTGAAGTAGATATACTTACTCGTATTAATCTGGTCTGTAGGGTGTCCCAAAGATCCGTGAGGAAAGTAAATTCGAGTAACTTCACTGTTTATAAAACTTAATCAACTAATTTTTTTCAAATAATAGGTACCACTGTAAAGTTATTTTTTTTTTGATACAGGCAAACTTCACAAATATTGTTTAAAGCTATTACTCTGAAGTGAAATACAAAAAAGCAGTCGTTTTTCGATTTTCAAAAAGTTTTAGTGGTATGCATTTGTTTCGATATTCCACTATAACAAAAAGTCTAATAGTGTAAAGTCCGGTAATTATAGAGCTCATGAAATCATTTTATGTTTCTGAACGATGATCGGTGAACTAGAACAAGTGAACTGATCTAATGAGCTTCATGATCACCAGAC
>CAJNOP010000695.1:8924-19400 GCA_905250075.1 Rotaria sp. Silwood1 | reverse complement strand
AAATAATTTATTTTCATCATTTCTTCAAATTCTTGAGGTGTTGTATCTTGAAATTTTTTAGCAAAAAATACACCAGCATTATTAATTAGTACTGTTACTGGCCCTTGTCGTACACATGCTGTTTTTATGTTTTGTTCTACTACATCGTATGATGAACTAACATCAACAGATAAACATAATAATTGACCGCCACCTTCAATTGAATATCGTTGTAATTCTTTTTGACAATCATTTAAACGTTGTTGATTACGTGCCAAAATTGTTACATTAGCACCACGTTTTAATAATAATTTTGCTAATGATTTACCAATACCACGACTACCACCTGTTACAATTACATGAGAATTTTTTAAATTAATTTTTGATGGATCATAAACTGGTCTTAATATATAAAATAGACCAATTACCAAAACTACAATAATTAATAATGTAATAATTAGCATGATCTAAGAATCACTTTTTTTTTTTAGTTAAAGATGCTAATCTAAAACACAATGTATATTTTTGTTACTACACTATTTCATATTAGAATGAAGAAAGGCACAATTTCTAGCTGCTCGATTTTTTTGGGGGAGAACTAATTGGAGTAGCTAGAATTAGTGGGTATATTCGCCCGATATCAGAAACATGCCTTGATCTGGTAAATTTTGACAAACTTTATCGTATCTGGTTTAAAAGACTGTCGCACAACGAAAGCCTTTTGGCGCCCCTGTGGGATTTTTTCTTGAAACAAAATTTCGTTTCGAAGTTGGTTTTGAGAAAGCAATCAACTTCCGAATGCCGCCGAAAATTTTTTTGGCTTGTACCCTCACCTAGTCCATATTATTGGTTATTTGGAAGGGAATTACTCTATACAATCATTCACCCACTTGGAGCAGCCCTATATCTATAACAATATTGTTTCAGAAAATGCTATTTGAAGATAGACAACAGAAACAACGTTGATTAATTAGAAGGGTATCGATTGGAAGAAAAGATCACATAGAAGGATAGCAAGTATGCCTTTTTGAGCATACTGGCACTGTTTGAAATGTAGGATTACCCATCAAAACACTTCTTAGAACATACAATCCTTAGCGTCTTTCTGATTTCCATTCGAGTTAAGCTTAGCCAGGAAAACAAACAGTTCCCTACTTTCATCACTCGAATTGTCAATGACAACATGATGAATGTTGTCGAAATCAGCAGACGCTGAATTCTCTTATACGTGCGGCTTTGATTTGATGACATCATAAGCGCAGAAGAGTGAATGACGCGCAAGGAATCAGAGTCTGCCAGAGCACATTTTGATGATATAGATGCTAACGAAAAATTTCGTAAAGAGGGAGAATAAGTAGAGAGATCGGGCTTGCCTGCAGCTGCATATAACATAGCCAGAATTAAGTTATATAAAAAATAACTAAGTTGAATACAAAAGAGTCCGTACAGCAGTCATATCTAACTGCTTCTGCTATTTTCTAATGTACATTAAGTAATTCATTTCTATCTTGAGAATAAGAAAGAGAATAGATTTCTAAAAAAATCATGTTAACAATGCAATTTTCGGTTTTTGGAAGAAGAGGTATTCTGCAGGAGAACCCTTCAATTTCACATACTGTACCGTCTCGTATCGGTACGGTATTTTTACTGCGTATCGTCAGTCTCTGCTGTAAAATCAGTACATGGATGAGGAAACACTCAATGTCAAGTCTACATTCAGTGGATGATTTTTATGATAAAAATCTTTCTTCTCGAATGATCTCGTTTCCGATGATATTGCATTTTCGAAGTCAAGTTTTATGTAGAAATCTGTCATCTCATTCAAATCTGTTTTCGAACTTCGACCTACTGAGTAGTGAGTGAATCTCTCTTTCATTTTTGAACTTTATCCAATTTTCTTCTAACTCTTCTCATCAGGTTTTTTTCGCAATTTATTCATTGACAAAAAATTGGAACGCTCATTGAATTTGTTAAGCGTGCTAATGACGATCTTGTCTTTGACATTGAAGAAAGACTTTAAAGCTAACTAATATAGTTATTGAAATATCTGAGACAGTATGAGGATTTAGCTTTCAGACCGATATTTTGTCTAATAGAAGCGAAATCCGGTACATAAGTGATTCATAAGGCTTCTGAATGATTTCGACCAACAACAGTGGCCTTCACGTGAGATTCAGCATCAAATTGTCGAACTGGACAGCAAAATAGTGGAGAATCAAAGAAGATTTATACGGTCATTGTTTGGAGACTCGAAAAGAAACTGTTGCGTTATGGCCTTTTCTACTTACCTGCAGCGTCGACGAGAAGAAAATGAATGTGCGTCAAGGTGTCTCTCCAAAACGAGCTACTTGCGATTAGATAAATGTGTCGTTCGCTTATCAATGTTGGCTCATAAAACGAAACTGTTGTCGACTAACAACGCAATGTGATGCGCCAAAATAATCTTGGAAAAGTATTGCACCACTATCTATCCATTCGAAGAGAACCTTTGATAGTCATTCCGTTGTGGTTTAAATCCTTCAGAGCACTCGTGAAATTTCTAATAATGGAAACGATAAAATATGTTTCATGAATTTGAAACAAACTTTCGGGAGTATTCAATCTATGAGTTTGAACTTAACTACAGGAGTTTCTCATAAAAAACAAATATGCAGATGTTATTTTATATTATTTTCATTTCACACCACCAAAAAATCGTCGCACAGAGAGAAACATTCCAAAGAAAAGATTAACAAAGTTGTTATAGTTTCAATTTATATTCAGAATCGAAAGTGATATGTACAACAGGATGAGAGAACAACAAAAAAGAATGCACAGGCCAGGAATCGAACCCTGAGACTATTCAAATATTACCATTCAGTCTTTTGCAACTAACAAGAGAGTGTTCAAGAATGATCTGAATGTCGAACCATATGCAGATCTCTCGCTTGGCAAGCGAATATTCTGCCACTGAAACACCAGTGCTTGTAGTTGATCCCCACGTTTCTTTGCCAGCTGACCTCATACGATAATTAAACTCGATGCGTTCACAACACCGCGTTGTTTTCCACCGAGCGTTTCTGTATACGAACTAAAATTGATCCGTGACAATTTTTTCAATTGATTGAAAATGGCAATGTAGTCTATACTGATCAATCAACTCTTGCCAAAACAATAAAATTTTGGTCGATATTATTCGGGGAATTGATATCAGTGCCCTGTTATCTGTTTGTCATATATCATTTTTTGACTTGTCTACCATTGCGTCAAGCACTTCATAATCATTCTATTATTATTTGTTTATTGATGATTTTGATTCTGATTTCCATCAGCTTAAATTTACATTTGGTCTATCTACGATTTGGTATTATTATTCCATCGACTCCTGGGATTTCACTTATTTGAGAATATTTGGACGATGGATTTTGGTTTGGTGATCTTTCTTTTATCTTGAGAATAATAGAATCGGTGACGATGGAGCACAGTATCTTGCGCAAGTCTTAAAAAATAGCAAGGTGAGGATGTGGGAGTGGTGAGTAGGTGTGGGTGTGGGTGGGTGTGAGTGTGGTGTGTAGGTGTGGGTGTGGTGTGTAGGTGTGGGTGTGGGTGGGTGTGGGTATGGATGGGCTTAGGTATGAATATATTGCATCCTATTAATGGTCAACGTCAGCACCAAAACCAACACCTACACACAGATCCACACCTGCACCTTTGAGGAAGGATAGTTGAAGAGAGTGTGGAAGATCTCATTCTGTGTAGAACTTATCTCTCTATCATCGAAGATACATTCCGTTAAAAAAAGCAGTTATCCGTTTTCGATCAACGATCTAATGTCGATTTCAGAGTTAAATGGGCGTGGGCATTTTTTGAATAACTTTAAAATAAAAGGAGAGAAATGACTCGGGTTTTCAACACTATCTAGATTCGACATTACTGCATCTTTTTATAAAGATCACGCAAAAATCCAGCTGCTTTTGTCCTGAGATACAGCATCGGTTTTAAAAATGACCTTAATCCGCTTTGAAAACAGTATGCTTTCAAAATTATCATATAATGAGTAGATAGACGAGCTCCGCTTCTATAGATCAGCGGAAACCCGAGATAGATAGCTGTTTCTCTTCAAAAGATATAAAGAATTTACTGAATCCTACTTATCAACATTTTTCAAAATCTAAGGAGTTAACAAATGTCTCCTTATATAAATTTTTAGCCGTCTTCCACTTCATGACATGGTATATTAATCTTTGCAGTTTGTTTCCTCATTAAGAACATCATGAGAATCAATGAATTCAATTTATTTTACAACAATGGGTCAATATTTTATTTTGATTCATCATAGTCTATGATCTGATAGCGCGTCCAGGAACAGTTTTACTTAGTATAATTCTGTTGCATAAATGTTGCAGCTCACTGTGGATGAATCAAACCATTGCTTTCTTTTGAGTCAAGCTATTTTTGAATCGGTTTGTGCTGTCTTAATATGTCTGTATTGACTTTTGTCTTGCTTTGAACCAATACTACAAAATCCACAGATACCCTAAACAGACAGCAAGAGAGCAACGAGAAGCGAATGCAGAGAACACAACTTTAGAGAATCGTGGTGAAATTCAATGATAGGAGCGGGTTATCAATACATATCTATCTATAACCTGATTTTTAAAATGTAGCTATAGATTAAATAGCATAATGTCGAAGATATATGGTTTGGATGCGACGGAAGAAACCAGCTACATCAATCATATCAAACAATATGAGACAACATGTAAAAGAGCAGATATTTATGTCGAAAAGATTCACGAAGAACTTCATGATCACGATGATGATAATTATAGTACTTATGATACAGATCATGCTGATGATTGATGAATTTCTATGATGAATTTACGTTAATATCTTTCAATCCATTGTTGATTGACCTATTCGAAATCCCAACCTTTCTGGGATAAATGCATCAATAAAATAAAAGTTGGAAAGAATTTCCTGAAATATCAATTCTTTATCATAAAATAAACGGAAGGTATGTTTTCTGATGCCGTTCTTAATGAGGAAACAAACTGCAAAGATTAATGTACCATGTCATGAAGTGGAAGACGGCTAGAAATTTATATAAGGAGATATTTGTTAACTCCTTAGACTTTGAAAAATGTTGATAAGTAGCATTCAGTAAATTCTTTATATCTTTTGAAGAGAAACAGCTCTCGATCTCATGTTTCCGATGATTGATAGAAGCTGAGCTCGGCTATCTACTCATTATATTATAATTTTGAAAGCATACTGCTTTGAAAGCGGATTAAGGTCATCTTTAAAACCGATACTGTATCTCAGGACAAAAGCAACTGGATTTTTGCGTGATCTTTATAAAAAGATCCAGTAATGTTGACTCTAGATAGTGTTGAAAACCCGAGTCATTTATTTCCTCTTGTTTTAAAGTTATTCAACAAATGCCCACGTCGATTTAACTCTGAAATGGACCTTCGTTTCAGAAAAAATATAATATCGGAGCAATGAAGTAAAATCTCAAAAGCACCAACACATTTGTAATATAAAAATTATAACTTCTGACAGCGTAGAAGTTTTGGCTTCATCTAGTTATAAAAGGGCGTGTAGCTGTGGGTGTGGGTGTGGCGAGTGGGTGCGGGTGCCAGTGTGGGTGCCGGTGTAGCTGCAGAGGCTTACCGACACCCACATCCACATCTATGCCCCACGCTCCACGCCCCACCCACACCCACACCCACCCACATCCACGCCCACACCCATACCCACGCCCACACCCATACCCACGCCCACACCTACTCCCACGCCCATCCACCCACCCCCACCCACCCACACCCACACCCACCCACCCACACCCACACCCACACCCACACCCACACCCTATGTAGAATTTTTAAACATATATATCGATAGATGATTCCATCTTGATATACACTTTTTAGCTCCATATATTATTTCGAAATACAGAGTAGTCCTGTGATAGAGATCGTTCGGGTATGGGTGACAAGAAGACTAACATCCACACCCACACCCTCATGTAGTAATATTAAAAATTGTTTTGGCCCACACATACAAATTAGTGTTAATTCATGCAAATATAAATTTTAACATGATACCTCTGATCGTTCGAGAAACAAGTTTTGACCTAGGGTCTACTGTTGATCATGAGGAACTAATGCTACTCAAGTCGAACCGCAGTCGTATTAGTTTTTCCAAGACGAGCCGAACCGAACTCGAACTGTTTTTTGAAGAGTGAGATCGAACCGAACCGAGCTCGATCCAGAAAAACTCGGTTCGATTAGGTTCCTGTGTTGAATGCACTTTCTGAATCATTTCACGATTATCAATTTCTATTCCACCTTCGCTACAAGACAACGAATTGCATGAATTTTTCTTTCTAAAGAATCATAAACAATATGATCACAAATAAATTATTTTATTTATTCTCTTTGCCTATTGATTTTCAATTTCAACAAAAATAGAGATATTTCTATCGTTTTTGGTATATTTAATATGCAGATAAAAAGTGACGTAGTCAATCACTAGAATTGAGTAGAGTCGATTAATGTATCCGGCAATTCAATTTCAGTTTTGTTACCTTGAAATGAACGCATGCTCTTATCTTTTAGATGAAACAGCTAATAGAAGCTGAGTTGTAGTCAAACATGATAATTTGATCAGTTTGCCTCTATTACTAATCACTTAGTCTAGTGGTAGTCTACAGCTTTATAGAAATTGTGTTTTTATACTATGCTTCACATAGTATCAAGTCTTCTGATAAACAGAATACTGAAGCTAAAACAGCAGTTATTTTACTTCAGTTTGAAGACAACTGCTATTTAATAATTTGATGATATTTACGACGAATTTGACACAGCACACACCATGTGCACCTCGTTAATTGGATTTTGCAGTGACAACCATGTATGTACATATATATATAAGGTGAAGAAAAGGAGAAAAAGAAAGCTATACACATATTCACCTGGATTCTTTCCCATGCATTATTTTTCTTTTGTATGTATAGGTAAGTAAAAATGCACATGTACATGTAACACATCAGCAATAACGATGTATTCAGCTAAATATTTACCAGTATCCGAGACGACTTTCCTTCTATTAATCGATTTAAAATATTGATGCATTTTAGAAGTTATATTTTAGATGATCTCTCATTTAGAAATAAGTTCTCTCACAATGGATATGGCAATACAAAGCCATCGAATTTTGAAGAAAAGCTTAGTATTGTTACTGTAACATGAGCTAAATGTGAAGCTTCGTCAATTGAAATGATAAGCAAATCGATTTTTTCGTCAGATATTGTTCATTTTACGGTTTACATAGTTTGAATTCTTTGTCCACACATCAGATGATGATGAGTAGAAATTTGATTATCCTGAAATTCAACTTCTTATCGCAACTTCATCACAGAACAAGAGAGCAGAGAGTGAGGAAAAAAATAGAAAGAGTCGTCATAGACTGGCAGAGACACTTATCACAGAAAATACATGTCTATTTTGATAGGGTTCATCATATCAAGCAGAATTGATGATCACTAATGAGAATAATTATAGTGAATAGTATTTTTTTTTCTCTCTTTTTATTATTCTCTACTCACATGTCGTTTTCGTAAGGAGAGAAAAAAGTATCAAGTAATTTTTTTTTCTCAAGCCTATCATGGTCACGGACCGATAAAGCAACGGCAAATAGGATGCATCGAACAACCTATGCTCGCCATACTATTAGTTTGTCTGTGTGTATTTTCATTTTTTTTTGGGAAAGACAGCAGACAACAAAACAACGTCTCTTTCGACTATTTTCCTCGATGCTCGTTCGATTCGATAAATATTTATGGTTGCAAATATCGTCAAAGACAGTCTTTTCAGGTTTCGCTTTTGCTTTCCTTGATGAGCAGAGAGAATGTATAATATTAATTTATTCAACGAGTCAAATTTTTGTACTTTTTCTCAGTAAGTTTTAATAGCTCTTCGAGCATTCCGATTTTCAGTATCCGATACTGACAAAGAAATTACTTCTAACACAAATGGTTTTTCTCGATCTATTACAGCGATAATCTCTCAATACTTCTTATTTTTTTTATACTTATATGTCTTTTCTTGTCTTCTAGATAACAACGATACGTTCGAAGTATTGAATATATATACATATTCATAAACAAAACGATCATCTGACACGATGAGGGAGCTACATGAAATAGATGTTAGTCATGAAAATTCTCGCCCACTTCTTGACGATTCCGAAGGTTTTCAAACACTTAGTCCTATTATCGGTTATGCTCAAGAGCCACTTCTACCTTTGGCTGATGCATGCGCACCGTTGGTCGACATTGTTTATGATATATTTACCTATGTTACAGTTGCCTTGGAAAGTACTCCAAAAACTCCAGCCGATGGTCTGACTCGCGATGAATCAGCTTCGATTCGTCTTTACACGATGAAATGGCCTGATGCACACGAAAGTCTCTCTTGGAGTCTCAATCGGACCCTCAGGAGAGCTAATCGCGAAGACCTACGAAAGTGGTTCAAATACCTCAAACTTTTTCTTACTGCCTTGACTAAAATACCTTGTGCACCGCTGCAGACTGTCTGGCGTGGAATACCAACAAATGTTAGTCACGAATTTTTGCCTGGAACTCAATTGACATTGTGGTCTTTTTCATCGTGTACAACAAGCCTCGTTGTGTTAGAGAGTGATGCCTATTTAGGTAATACGGGTGAGAGAACTCTTCTCTCTATCGAAGTCTTCAATGGTAGAAGTATACGTGATCATTCACATTTTGGAACCGATGATGAAATTATACTGCTACCAGAAACATATGTTCAAGTACAAACACAACAGAGTCCGGCTCCTGGTCTCCACATCATTCACTTGCAACAGAAGATACCAGAAGAAATGCTACTTGAGCCTCCATTCGAAGGTATCTTGAAGATTTTTAATGATTCGATTTTGATAGAAATATATCTATATTTAGGTGCATGTCTTTATCCAATAATTAAGTAAGTCTCATGATTTCTTCATCTAATTATATTTTGATCGGGCTTCTCATTAAATTATCAAGGCGTCATTGGTATCATAAGAAGAAATTTTTACTTCCAATCTTTTTCTTGACGGCTATGTGCGTCGTGGCAGTCATTCTCGGCTCTATTTTCGGATTGAAATCTAGCATTAAGAGCACAACGAATACGACAAGTATGTGTTTTTATACCCTTTTAAAGTCAAATTTTGGCCATTGAGTCATTCGGCAATGTCTGAGTATCTCATTTTACATATGTTGAAAAATTTTTGTATCTCTAGAATCAACAGTCTTTCTGGCATTGATATCGAACAATAGTTTTTCCGAATTGGTTTCATCGATGAGAAGCTACCACAACACGACGAATTATCACAACGAGAGAAAAAATTCCATTACTCCTAAATCAACCAATCAGAAAAAAGGCGGATCAAAAACATCACCATAAAGGATGAAAACATGGACACGGGTACCCATCGCAACCAAACACTCTAAAAAATGCCATGCGTCTTACAAGACAGTCCAAGTGTCTATTTTACAATTATTTTGCTTGAGCATCTAAAATCGGTTATCCGTGGACACTTGTCATGTCTAACTGAGACACGTGATGCGTCCTTTTTTTAGACGTATAATGTGTCTCAGTTAGACATGACAAGTATCAACGGATAACTGATTTTAGGCGCTCAAGCAAAATAAATGAAGAATAGACACTTGAAACGTCTTGCATAGACGTCTTCATTTTTTAGAGTGAATATTTTAAAAAAATTTCATTCAATTCTAATCAGCATTACTCTCTTTTATAATAAACGCATAGAAAAACGCATAAACTTCTCATTATTATTCATAAATGAGAAAATCTCTCACCAATATTGTACTATCACCAGTGTTTTTAATGACAGAGTGTACCTTGCAAAATAAAGTGTACGGTACCATAATGTAACAGAATTTACACACTGTTTTACACGCTAAAGGAAACAAATAGCGTGTACGCTATACACACTGAATTTCCTTTGTACACTGTGTTTTTTTACAAGATTTTCGTGCCTTTGTGCTTAAAAGAAATTTAACTATTGAACGTGATCAAGACTACACACGTCACATCCAACAGAATAGTAGATAGGGGCGCTTTTACATTCTCCACGTCCTTGTACACGTAGCTTACGTATATGACTACTGTATCACCTGATATGAATGTGAAGTGGTACTGAAATAATTTTTCGAGCAACTGAAAAAGATACGAGAAAAGAAAAACACTAGGAGAAAACAAATCCATCTTAAAAGATCTTAGTTTTAGTTTATATCCGAAGATTTTCAACGACTACAGATTCTGAGTTCTGTGTTCATGTTTTTTTTATCATAGCGATGTTCCTCTTTAGGTGAATTGTTGACAAACGCAACACGACCGTGACAATGGTGGGTTGGGAAGAGAATGAATTCAGCTCTGGGTCTTTTCTACACCCGCACCCCCACCGTTAAACCTTCATGTTTTCATG
>CAJNOP010000694.1:60289-108559 GCA_905250075.1 Rotaria sp. Silwood1 | reverse complement strand
TGTGTGGTGGGTGTGGGGTGTGGGTGGAGTGTGGGTGGGGTGTGGGTGTGGGTGGGTACGAGTGTGGCTGTAGATGCTTACCGACATCCACATCCACACCCACACCTACACACCCCACCCTTATAGTAAAACTTTTTCTCAGAGTTAAGATGGTATTGTCTTTAATATGTATCAGTTTAGAATCACTATGGATTGAAATCGCAAAAGTGTATGTTCTAAACGGACAAAATATTTTGATTTTGTATCATACCGTTCCATATATCTCTGTCACACTGGATCAAACGATAAAATGGTGGAACAATTACAAACAACTATTGATCTTCAGAAATGACTCTATAATTATACAATTCAGCATTTAATAGTTTTTATTTTTCTTTGAGAAAACCTTTTATAATGAATATATTTGAATCTTTACTTTCCTATCCTTTATTCGTGTCTGAAAATAATTCCATTATCAATTTAAGTACGTAATACGAGATGGCTGAACAATACTAATAGTAGATATAATTAGAATTACTCCAATAGATTGCTATATTTCCATATCAAACTCAACAAGATGATGAATTAAGTTTTCCAGCTGATGCTGTTTTAGAAACCAACAAATACCAGTAGATGGTTTAAAGCTCGTCTCAGTGATCAAGTTGTTTTGATTCCATCGACTTATGTACAACGAATTGATACTCACATAATTAATGTAAGTTAAATTTTACTTTCTTCAGAATAAGATTTTTCTCTATTTTCTAGAACAATAATAATTATCATATTTAAACATCATCTACGTTTCATTTTTTCTTTTTGTTTAGATATCTTGTAAATTGATTTAGCTTGATATTTAAAAAAAATCTGTAAAATTACGTGAAAAACAACATCAAGCAAATGAAGATTCACAATGAGAATTATTAATTAATATTCAACAATAAGAAAAAGTTCAATTTACTAATAACAATGAAATAATAAAAGAAGATGAGTGAAAAAAACAATAGTTTCATTTAAAAATACTTTTTTTTAAGCTTGACAAGCTGATTTACAATTTTTTATGCATTGTATTCGTAAATTAATTAATAGTTTAAAGGATTTTAAATTTAAAGGAGAATTCAATCGATAAATAAAAAAATTATTAATTAATTAATTATATTTTTCTTTTTGAGATCAAGAAAAGAATATCTTGATTTACTTCAACAAGTCTTATGTAATTAGTATTTATAGAATGATTTTTTTTAATTAATAAAATTATTGATTTAGGGTGTGGGTGTGGAGTCTGATTGAAGAAATGCATAACGTCCATGCCTACGCCCACACCCACCCACACCCGCACCCACACTCTTTTTCACTCAATTAACATAGACGAGAAATTGAGAAATCTCTAGACGGTCATTGATGCAGTGATTTCTTCAAGAATGGTAAATCATTAGGACTGCTAATGTTTGATTCTTTCTTTTATTTTTTGAAATTCTTTGTTGTCAAAGTACCTTTATAAAAAAAAGTAAAGGCTGTTTTCAATTTATAGTCCATCAAAATGTTTTACCATAACGTATTATGTATGGAATTCGACAAAGAATAGTCGAGAGAAGAGAGGACATTACAGAAATTTTAGAAAAACTTTGTAATGCAAGATATCTTTTATTTCATTCTAAACTAGAATCTATCTTTCACAGAATCGAAATACATAATAGATAATGAAAGTGCTGAAACTACGCTACTCTAGCACTACTAGACGAATGGGATAGTTGAAATGGTACAGTAACAGTGTCGTTCTCATGCAGGACAGCCACAGTAGTATTGAGCACTATTGTCGAACTTGACTTTGCCATACGCTCAGCGTTCATCCGGTCTAAAGTCGACCTCATCGCTTCAAGTGTTTCATCGGAATTCACAGCCCGATTGATAGCCTTTTTCAATTGAATTCGTGCACTCTCCGATGCAATCACCATTTTTCGGTCTTTCATCAACTTGACTCCTTCTATCCAAGCCAAGACGTTGTTCTCCCACTTTTTATGCGTATTTTTAGGTCCGAGAGGTGATGAGGAATAGTGCCAATTCGAAATCAGGTCCCATATATGAGTATCGCTTTGCTGAAGCAGCTCGGACATTGTTAGGATAATTGGTACTATCACGTACTCTCGTGTAGTACGTAACTCAAGTTGAAGGGCTTTGATGATCCAAGTAGAATTACAATCGTGATATGGACGCACGTGGAGAAGAGTAATGTGTGGCGTAGAACCTTGTTCGACGTTCTGCCACTGTGTGTCGAATGGACATCCCCCATCAGTACCAGAGTTGCCATTAGAACCGACAGACACTTGCCATATCGGCAGTGGCAGAACGACACAGCTATTTTTTCTGCCAGTAAGGCGACACACTTTCTTATATTCAGTGAGCACTTTTCGTCGAATCTGCGGGGAAATATGTTGATCAAGTTGAATGGGAATAGGATTCGACATGTTGGTGATGATCGAAGGGATAAAAGGTCGAGGAGCTACGTATAATTTGTTTCCGTGACGAACGATAGTGAGATTTCCATTCTCACTAGCTGAGACTAGAACACATATATGAAGGAGAAGTGCTGCAATCTTCATGTTTATTACTCTGATTTCAAGTATAATTAGATCAAACTGGCAAAGATATATATATTTTTTTCTCTCCGCTGGGTTTTTTCCCATTCGCATCATCAATATACACATGTGTTTTTTTCCATTTTCATATTACCACAGGTCGATTTCTTCTAGCGATTACTACGCTGGGCTTTCTCCCTTACGCGGAATAGATATGATATGACATCATCCGTTCTGTTTTTTCCCATTCCCATCAGTTAGGATGTTCGTGCCACACACTCGTCTTTTATTTCCTCTCTTCTCTCCTTGAGGGAAGGGAAAATGAATCATCCCTAGAGAAGTTATTTTATGTAGCGACCATGATGCTTCCCGGTGGCATTTTTTGTCGTTATATCCATTCGGGGTGGATGTACATATTCATTTTCTCGAGTAGTTTCAGGTTTGTCTGACTTTTGTTATGGCTGTGGCTCGTGTCTGATTCGTCCAAAAATCACAGTAGAATAAGCAAGAACTAACACGATTCTATTTGTGACATAATTGACTAAAATTCTTTCATTGCCTTGGAAGAATATTGTTCGATCAAAATCAATCCTTGCTTTGTTTGCTGCTCATTCGTGCAACGTCTTTGGATTTTGTAAAACACGATTGATAATGAGTGTTGAAGGATAATGGTAGAAAAAGTAAACCCCCCCTCCTCATCCGGTCCCTCGGACTGTGATAGACATCTTGATACTGCTCTTTTGACTCAGTTACAGAGTGTGATAAACGTAGCAAGAGTTCACATTTACGATTAAGCGGCTCCATCGTGTTTCACATTTTAATTCTACAGGAATTGCGCTGAAAGCTTTTTCTTCCTTAATACCAATATAGGGAAGTTACTCGCAGAAATGCCTCATGTATCTTGAGGGTGAGGGTGTGAGAACAGCTACCATGATCTAGATTTCATCTCGGCTAAAGGAATCGTCAGATGACAAAAAATCGAAATGATTACGAATAATCACAAGATTAAATGAATCTGTTATATAAAAAATCTTCGAAAAGGCGTGGGTGTGGATGTGGGTGTGGGTGGGGGTGTAGAGTGTGGGTGTGGATGGCTGTGAGTGTGGAGTCACGCAAGAATCACTCGAGTATCCACACCCACACGCAAAATCCTGATTACGCTGCTAAAAGCGAACAATAATAACTATAATATGCATGATTTGTCAAAATGATTTGATCATCAATGAGTCATATTTCATTTTCTATTATGCCAGCTTTTGAAAATTGATGACTAGAGTATTGTCATCCAATATATAAGCGTTACTTTATTGTACGCATGGTATTCATAGTTGCTTGCTTGAAAAAGAAACAATTCGAAAAGCATCGCATTAATAAAACTTTATTCATTTATTAATTTATTTACTCTTTTCCTTGATTGTTATTTCTGTTCTTTGTTTTTCTTGCTATCCGCATATCTCTTTGATACTTAAAAAAAAAATATTTAAAAAAAATCAAAAAACAAATACATTTGTTTTTAGAAAGAATTCATGTTGATTTGCCAAATTCAAAGAATGGACATTATTTATTTTATTGTCTGTGAACAACCAAGAAATATCTGCATGTAAAATGTTTTGATATAAAAAATTTTTGTATTTGAAGTTTTAAAATCTATGATTGAAAGTATAGAATTGAATAGAACACATATGGTTTATATTAAGATAGATTTATTGTTGAATTTAAAATCAATTAAGCAGAATAAATTCTTAGTTCAAAATGAAAAAGTCAAAAGTTTGTAGTGGCAACCATTCTTCTTCGATTACTGGTGCTATTCTGTCGAACGACTACATCATTCAAAGGCATTATAGCTGCTCTGTGTTGTCTGAATACGAGAGAATTAAATTTTCTCAGAACTTCAGGCATTGACATAAAACAAACCATAGGTGAAATGAGTGCTACAATGTAAACAAGAAAATTAAATGTATCTAATTGTGCAAAAAGAAAATTTGGACTATAGATTTCTCCCATCTGAGCTACCGATAATAGAAGCAAAACAGCAAGATACAAAAAAGGAAATCATTCCGAATTGGAAAGACATTTTTCTTTGACGACGTCAATTATTTTCAATACGACCAACAACAATCAGTTTTTGATGAATAACACGTATGACAAGAGCAATATTAAAAATGCAAATAATAACTACTGGAGAGATAATATCAATAAAAAGATTGACTGTACCCCAGTTTGTAAATAAAAAACATGGTAGACCACATAAAAATCTATCAGAACGTGGTGTAGTTACACACATCGGACAAATAACAACGTTAAACATAGTATACGATGGGCTCCAAATAGAACACATTACTAAAGAAACTATATGAAGTAATCATCGTTTATACATTCCAATATTTTGAATAAAATCATTATGAAATATGAATAAATGGCATTCGATAAATATCCAAGCCATGAGAAAACTATGAATCGCATTTAATGAAAATTCATACCATATCCACCACATACAATAAGCTGCTGTAGCAGGTTGAACAATATCATTCAAATAAAAGTAGCGCATCGGCAGTGGAATTTGAGTAACCACTTGAACAAAATTAATTACAAGTGAAAATAGTATCGAATAGCTGTGCTATTTCGAACAAACACGACCATTGAAAAATAAATAAATAAAGATTGCAATTGAGATCAGAATTGAAGGAATTTGAAGTGCAAGTAACACGGTGAACTGAATTAAATTTATCAATGAATCATCCATCGTGTTATATGTGTCGTTCGTCAACATTGTTTATATTACAGAAATTTTATTTTTTCTGAATAGAAAATTCTGAACTAAACTCTTTATGAAGAGTTTTTACTTGAACTATATGTCAACATCGCAGTATACATTTGTCTCCGGACATATTTTTATTTTAGTTAAAAGTTATTTTTATCGTCATACTGACCCAATGAAAAGTTTGTTTGATTGAAAATTGTTTTAATCTCAAAATTAGATGGTCGTAATCGAAATCTTAAATAAAATTATTCTACAACAAAATTAAAGCTAAACTTGATTAAAATTAGACTTTTCGAACATTATACTCGACTAGAAATTAATTGTAATCAGATTTCAATTTGCGGAAAAAAACTGATTTTAATCGGTATAAACCTTGGTTTTGCTATAGAACAATCAACAGCAAAACATTAACTTTCATACACCTTGATTTAAGTTGTCATGTGCATATCTTTTATTCTAACTTTGATGAAATGTCATGAGGATAAGTTGGAAAGTAACAGAATGTTCATAAATGAAATAAAACTTTTGAGAGGAATCTTTCTTTATTAAATACAATCTATTGGTTCTAGACTAAGGCTAGAATGAATACTATCGTTAAGTCTTCGTTCCCGAGTTATAACAGTTTTAATAACGTTTCGAGCTATAGTATTAAGATACACTATAAACAAACGAAAGTTTGAGTTTTCATCTGGAATTTGGCACTCAAAAAAACCTCTTTTAAATCATGCTTTCATCTCGTATGTGAAGCTCTTGATAAAAACAGAAGGCTATTTGTAGAGAATCTTGTCAATCGGGATGAAAATATATGATTCAATTGAGATCTATAGCGCATCGTATCAACTCTGGAATCCTTATGAGTAGAAAATTTCAGATTCGAATTTGAACATTAGATTTTTTACGGTGAATCTCAAAATTGATAAAAAGAAATAGTAAAATAGTAATAGCTCAGAAGCAGATACACCAAGACAAGATCCATTCAAGCTACGGTCTGATCTCAATAAATCCTATCTGATGAAGAAGAGCTTACTTGAAAAATTTCTGATCCTGCGGAACGGTTACTTGTCAATGAAACTCCATAAAATATAGATTGTAAGCTTATCAAAGCACAACCAGAAGAAAGAATATTATTTAAGTATCTGATATCGACGATGCTCCTAGCCACTTAGTCTTTTCGAGAAACGTCCCTGCAGGTTTCCTTTATCTAAAAATGTGAAAAATAAAGAAACTAACAACATTAGAAGCGACAATCTTAACATCAAAACACAGCAGATGGAGCCATAACTATGAAAAAGTGCCACACTGTCGTTTAACAGGGATAACCATATCACCCCGGAGCGGTTTTCAAGGGAATGTGTTCGGTCAAAAAAAATTGTATATTCGTGATCAGCATGATCGATTACCCCTATCCCCGTTGAGATCCGAAGAGGGTACCTCTGACCATAAGCAAAAAAAAGCGGACAAAAGGGTGGGGGGGGGGGGGGGGTGGGTGTAGATGGGGGTGGGGTGGGGTGTGGCTGTGGGTGTGGGTGTGGGTGTGGGTGTGGTTGGTGTGGGTGTGGGTGTGTGGGTGGAGTCTGATTGAAGAAATACATAACACCCACACCCACACCCACACCCACACATTCACACCCACACACCCACACCCACACCCACACCCACACCCTACCCACACCCACATCCACACCCACATCCACGCCCACACCCACACCCATTTTGTATTAATTTTAACACGATCATACAATACTAATCATAATGTCAGTTATATAATAATGAACAAGCGTTATTTTATTTATCAATGTCAAAAAGTTGAACTGATTATTGCTACTACTTTAAACCGAAGATGTCCACAACGGCTGAAAACCTGGCGCTCGCTCGATCCTATTCAAAAACAACCGTCGACTTTAACTTCTATGACTGTGTTAAAGTGGAATTCTTGTTACTCATTCAATCAGGTTCATTCCATTCCTCAGTGTGTAACTTGTACACATTAGCATATTGTCCAACTTCATGCAGTTTTCCAATGTCCTTCAAAAACTATCTTCGCCCTGACGGCATTGTTAAAACATTTGTCACACTACGATAGACATCTCTATTATAAACGATCTAGTTTGGACACTGCTGTATTTGAATGACACATATCCGCTTTTGACTCATTCACTAGCACTCAACGCTTTATTTAGATAAATAGTATCATCCCACAAAGCAAATAATTTCATTCATTTTAAAAGTCTATTCAGATCAACGACACGCACGAGTTATCAATCATTTGCCTTTGTGACACTTCTGAAGTACGTAAATCTTTCTAGTGTATAACATAACAATTACGTCTACTTCTACAACTTACTGTATAAATTATATCGTAGAATATTATATACAACATTAACACTTATTAAAAAAGTGGATTTATGAATGTCATTAATAGGCCGTAGAATAATTTCTGACTATGGAATTATTAAAATCTATTGAAATATATGTCAAAATTCGCTCGTATTTTACGGTTTTCGTTCTTCATGCACACATTTTCGTGAAAATAATAGCAGATTCATGATCTTCACGAAGAAGTGATGCAATCGATATGTTATCTATGTATTTTTGACGCAAAAAAAAGAACATTTTTTCGGATAAAATCCGAGCACTAACCAGACAAAAAATTTATCCATCCGAGAAGTTTTCCGAAAGAATATTTTTTGCATCAAAAATATACAAATGACATGTTCATTGAATCAGTTCTTCGTGAAGATATGAATCTGCTATTATTTTCACGAAAAAGTCTACATGAAGAAAAAAAATCATAAAACACAAGCGAATTTTGACATATAGTTCAATACATTTTGATAACTCCATAGTCAAGAATAATTGTACGACCTATTAATGACACTCATAGATCCAGTTTTTAATGAGGATTAATGTTGTATATATTCTATGACATCATATATACTGTAAATTGTAGAGGTGGACGTAATTGTTATGTTACACGCTGTACAAGGAAAATAGACGAATGTCGGATGTTAACGAGTCTAAAATGAAGTTAATTTAGCAGATGTGGACAAAATTTTTTGATCTTGAAGACGAAGGAGTAGTTTCTTTCGTGAAATTTCAATAGGAAGGATCTGTTTTTATTGCTTAGTAAACAATTGTTACACTGTTTCGTTTATTTTACGTTATCATACCAATTAAGAACAATTGGTGAAAATTTTTGTGTTGATCTGATATGGCATTTGTTTGACCAATGAATTCTTGAATATAACTGAGAGAGTTTCAAGAGTAGGTACATGTTCAATAATATGCGCAATAAAACAACCATAGTTAAGATGAACATGTAATTGACGAAGTGTCAAACAATTAGTAACAAGTTAATTATTAATTAAATTTGAATAAACATGACAAGATGATGAAAAACATTGATGCATTGCAAAAAGATAATTGTCGTCAGCAATATCAAGTCGAAGAGAAGTTAATTGACACTTAGAAGAAAATAGTTCATGCATAAACTGTTTGAACATAAATACCAGTTTCGATTCTATATAATAAAAACAAAAACAAAGAAGAGATATTTATTATTAATTATTTTAATAAAAAGATATGAACTTCATTCGTTCTCAATGTTTGATTTCTTAGAAATTTCTATGTAAAAAGTATGAGAATTTTTTCTTTTACGAGAAATATAAAATTTACCTTGATTAAGATCATCAGTCAAACTTTTCAAACATATCTTTATCAAATGTCAATATTAGTTCATCCAATTGATTTTGAACAAGTAAAGATAAATTATTAATTAATATTTCGGATAAACAACATCGAGTAAGAATAAATGTTTTAAGATTAACAAAACGAATAATTTTTTCTTGAAAAATCCATTTAGATATCAAATTAAAAAAAATTGATTTTGCTCCATCAATATGAGTTCGTTGTAAAGAAGCAGAAAGAGTTGAATTAGAAATTATTGGTAATAATATTGATTGATATTTATTCAAAGATGGGCCTGTTTCACCAATAAGAATTCCACTTTTATTCCCATTATAATTCGTTGAAAATTTTAAACAAATAAGAGAATTAAGCCGTTTATTTAATGATCAAAACGATTCTATTATTTCAAACCATGTTAAATTTGATAATATAATAAGAAGAATTTCATTTGCCAAACTTTCTAGTGTATTTATCATCTTGTCTAATTAAGGGTGTGGGTGGGTGTGGGTGTGGGTGTGGGTGTGGGTGTGGGGTGTGGATATGGGGTGTGGGTATGGGGTGTAGGTGTGGGGTGTAGGTGTGAGTATTTCTTCTCCTTATTGACACCGACACCAACGTCCGCATCCATACCCCACATCCGCACCCATGTCCACACCCACACCACACCCTACACCCACACCCCACACCCACAGACCGACCCACACCTACACCGACACCGACACCCACACCCCACACCCACAGCCACACGACAATATAAATTTTTTCACTTACAATTAATCACAACGACAAGGTGAAATAGGCGCTATTCGATGTATTCATGTAATCCAAAGTCTAATAAATTGTCAATGGATTAACAGAATCTACAGAATCTACAGAATAGTCTCTTTCTAAAAGTTTTTTCGTGTTTGTTAACTATGAAGTTGTCACTAAGCTAAAGTCCGACAAATAAAATACACTTGAAACTGCTATTTAAATTGTTTCGGCTGAGATGGTGCAATTACTTCTTTAATCGATTAAAATCGATTAATCTAGAAAAATATAGCAAAAGTCTGATTGAAATCGATTTTCGAAAAAAAAGTAAAAATCGATAAAACTGGTTTTGTTGAAGGAATCGAAATAATCAATCAAAAATCTAATTGTTTGAAATTGATGATTCCTAAAATCGATTAATTGGATTTATTTTTAAAAAAATCAATTTTAATCGATTTTTTACGATTATTTTTCAAAAAATCGGTTTTAATCAGATTTTTCGCCTTTTCTTTTTTTGGCATGGGTATGATACATGAATTTTCATAATATAAAATTGTCATCAATTCGTATAACACAAGTTATTATCCGTCGTTAGAAAATAAAAATTCTTTAAATCACGATTGATTAAATTATTATAAATGAGGGTGTGTGTGTGTGTGAGTTATGGATGTATATGAGAGTGAGTGTAGGTGGGGTATGAGTGTTTCTGTGTGAATTTGGGTGTGATTGAAATAGGTACTCCTAGGCGTTGGTCTGAGTGTTCGTAGACGAGGTACACTAATGCACACACCACACACGACAAATCCATCTCCCATACACACTCGAGCAAGCAACAAATTTATCAATTTTTAAAAAATCAAATGAACGAGAGGAAATAGTATCTATTCAGTAACGCGATAATATGTTAGTCCCATGCCCACATACTAAAGAAACTTGCTAGAATATTATCCATCCTGTAGTGTAATTTTATCTAAAGATAAAAGCAATTGAATCAGGTGAGTTTGTATTTAAATAAAACAAGAGAGTAGAATTGTCTTTATTTACTTTACGTTCCTGCTAGATAAGGAGCAAGAAGATTCTTTAACATATTTCAGTTTGTAAATGACACATAATTCGTAATGGGCTGTCGTGGCAATTACAATAGATACGGAGTTATACTGCTGCTATACTTAATTATAGCTATTTGTTACGTGGCCATTCCAACATGTAATTCATTATCTACAAACTTAGAAAGCATTATAAGAGCGTATGCAGGTATGCAAGTGTTATTAGTCGCTTTGTGTTGGTATAAATGAAAATATCTTTTCGGAACTAAAGAAATTCGTACAAATACTTATTCTTGGATAGAGACGACGAAAAGTCAAATTACTGGGTACATTCGTTTTTGTGAAAGTCACACTTCCATAATGTATTTTACTAATTCAACTTCCTTCATTATTACAGGCAAACACTGAAAACAGAACGAAAAACATCTGTTGAATTTGAAAGACGCTCCATACATAAGTTATAATCCCATGTCTTGTATTGAAAACGGTTTTGCTTGGTTCAAATTTTAGCTTTTACATTCGTAGTAATGATTGTTTGGTTTGCCCTGTTTATTACTATACACGTAAAAGTATTCGGAAACTGAAGCACTTTTGACTCAATGATTGGTTGTACGATACAAGCAAGAGACGCAGCATGCGTGATGGTGATTGTCACATATGTGGTGTCACTTACTACGATACCAGTTCTGTGCTTGTACTACAGAAAAGGTCCGGTCGAAAACGAAGTATTCGATGATATGGTAGCGTCCGTGCCACAAACTGATTTCGTGGAACAATATAGGTTTTGATCGATAAAATGCTAACGTCTGCACGGTTTCTCTTATTCATCCGTAGTGTTTGCTATCAGTGCCTATAGGTAAGAACACGGTGTGAGTATGGGCGGGGATGGACGTGGGTGTTGGACGTGGGATGTCGGTGTGAGCTGTGGGTGCTGGTCCCGCACCCACACCCACGATTAGTAAACAAGGTTATCATTGAAAATAAGGGATCAAAACTGCTGACATCTTTTTTATTGATGATAATTATATATATTATTCAAATTCAAATTGAAAATAAAATGTTTCCAGAATATGATAACTTCCTTTCCTATTTCTATCCATTATGGTTTATGTTTCGATTGAGTAGTTATTGAATTGTATAGAAATATTGTCTGATGCGATTGTATATTGACGATAAAAACAAATAGTTTGATTAGACAAAGTTGATGAAGTTTTATATTTGATAGATATGGCTTTATTATTTTCTTCTTTTGTCGTGCCATCAAATGCATCAAAAAAATTTGATCTGAATTGTTGACACAAGTGTCGTTCATCATTATGATCAACAGAGTCAACAAAGTATCATACTGTGAAATTTATTTCATTTATTAGAGAAATAATAAGATTTCGTGTTCTATGTTTTACTTTTTCTACTTCTTTTTTAATGCTGCATCTATAAAAAATATTTTTGCCTCTTCTCATACGCATATTTAAGAATGAAAAGAAAAAAAAACAATCTAGCAATGCAGAATTATATGTTATCAAATTATCTTGCGAGAACAAAATAAATATTTTATTTTCATATGAGAACAAAACATATTTGTCAAGAACGTAAAATAAATTCATCTTATATTCTTTAATAAAAACCTTTGATTATTAACACAAGTTTCTCATTCTTTATCCACCATGGTATGCAGTCGACTACAGTTCTTTATTTTTCTCTTTTATTTTTTCTTACCTTGTCAAACTCTTCGATGTACTACTAATTGTTCTTTTACATACAATCTTACACAACTATTTGATATTCCTAATCAATGTGGTCAAATTGTATCAGCTGGCAAATGTATTGCATCTGTTAAGTTTTCATATCAAACTCAGAAATACACCGTTCAGATTGATGCTGATCCATCAACTTATATCTACCGTGCTGAAACTCGACGTTTTGCTTATATAATCTTATCACCGATAATACCAATTTTCTTTTACTATGACATTCATTATTCGTGTCAAAATACAGATGATTGTGCTCGAGATTTGATAAGAAATGCAGCTATCGAAATTTTACAACGACAATTTCAAATAGGAGCAATTGAAAATGAACTTGCACCTTTAATTTCAAGTCCACCTTCAATATCGAAAAATCTTACACTCAATTGTTATGATTCAAAAGAAAATATACTTCAATGTAATACATCAAGAAAGCCAGGTTTTTGCCTTATACAGCATAAAATTGAAACAAATTCAATAAATCATTCATGTACTCATGAAAAGTCGCATATCTCAGTATATATTATGACATATCTTTTGATTAATGATTCTACATTTGATGTCGCGTGTAATCGATCATTATGTAATAACAATTCAACACTGCGAGATGTCAAAGAACTTATGTTTAAACACAATGTTACAGTAACATTAAGTGGACGATTAATGGATAATGAAAAGATTGAAATTATTGGGAATAATGGATCAAAATGGATTGAATCAATTATACTTATAACAATGATGATTGTAGCTCTGGCTTTACATAGCTAATTTTTGAAATGATTCTGTATTATTGATTGACTCAGATATTGTAGCGAAATTATATCTATAATTTGACACATAAAATTTAAAGAAAAAAATCTATCTATAATCTTGTTCTTTTTTTGGTGTACCGACATCCATAGAAGATCAATCGGTTTTCTAAATATTTACGCCAAAGAGAAAAAAGTAAATATTTTTTGGTAACAACGCATTTTTGATAATACCATGAATATTTCTCTTACTTTTTTTGATTATGTTATTAAATTATTAAATTAGTGGTAGCTAGATCTTTTCATTCATTTATTGACTTCTTGATCACACTATCAAAAGTCACGATTATATTTGTAAAATTCATTGGATAATATTTATGAAGAAAATTATAGAAAAAGAACTGTTTGTCATGCTTTTTCTGTTCTCTCATTTATCCTTCTGTTTCATTAACCCTTTGACTGTCACCGACGTATATATACACCCGGAGCCTCATCTTCGCGTGAACTAAAGTAATCATTCATAATTTATGTTTTTTAGACGCATTTGCGTAAAAAACAAGCATTAGGCACTATGTACTTCCCAAAGCACTATTTTATTAAGCCATACTATAGAATCATTCCATAAAAAACGAATAAATTTTCTGAAAAATCGTTTCTTCCTTCTCTTTTGTCGATAGCCAATGGATTAATAACCATCAATAAGAAACTATATGCAAAGAAAGTACAAGAAGACGAGAAAAATGCAATCATAAGTATATTTTAATAAAAGCTTTGATGGTTAATACAATACATCTTTAATCTCACGTCCACACCCACATCAGATAATCCTAGCCTGAAGTATTACAATTTAAAAGAGCCTATAATTCAATGTGGTACATAAGTATATATATATCAAAATTTTAAGAGCACATTTCAGAAAAATCAATTCATTTAAAAGAAATGAATTTTGTATGGTTTGCAATATTATTTTCTTCTTTCTGCTCTACTTGAGATAGTAGATTAAACAAATTGAAATATTTTTGAACTAATATTGAATGATTACCGCTAACTAAAGTAAAGTTATAAATGAAACTGAGAAGTATCTCGCGAGTAAATAGAATAATTCTTATCTTTTTTTGTTATACTATATTGTTCTGCGTGTCATGATTTGTTCTTGCACAACATGTAAGCAACAATAGACCTATTTTCATCTATATAAATAATCTACCTTATTATAATGACAACAAAGAAAATGTTGTTAATTCTCTGTATTCTTCTTGGATATGCATTATGTAGTCAAACAGCAATTCTTCAATGTGATTTTGATGTTGATACTAATTGGGGTTTAACAGATGGTTTTCATCCTCAATCTATTAATCATGATCATACATTAAACAATAGTTCTGGTCATTATCTATTCTATAATCCAAAAAGTTAACCACCATTAATCTAAAATATTTAGAGACAAATCATGAAAGCTGCTGGTTTGAAACGACCTGTTTAGTTTTAGAACCCGATTAGGTACGGTTTTTGAATTCAGCATTATTGTATGAGGTAAGTATGACTTTTATAAGCAAGCGTACTCCTATAGAGAGGTTTTTAATGATATGAACTTCTGATCCATTTCTTTCAGATAGAAAGTAGCGATTTGGCTTTAAATGGCTCGATCACATGCTGAAATTAAGTGTATATCTTCTAGAATTAAATAAATAAAATTCGTAGCAATACGGGTTGCTGCGTGGACAACTTCTGTCTTCAATTCAGTGAATATTTTCTGAAAGGTTTCTGATATTGAGCTGAGAATGATACCATAACTTCTCCACCGTAGTTTCAACCTACTCGAAGAACTCATATGATTTGAATGCGTTTGGGCCAGTTTCAATTTTTGAGCGGAAGTTGCCTTCAATCGAAATCTGCTGTCACCTGAAAGCTTATTGATTGACTAAATCCGTTGATGCGGATTAAAATAAAATCCAGACTTGCTCGCTCGGTTTCTGATATGGCTATATCCATTTATCGCTCTGCTTTCTACAGAGAATGATCAAATAACAAAATGTATTTTGCGTGTCATTCAAGTTTCTCAAAAGTATGATTAGAGAAAAATTTGAGTAATATCATATATTATTACGACGCACTAAACGCTTCACAAGATGAGACATTCGTCTGGTGTTAGAAATGATCTGTTTAAAAATTTATTAATGTTCCGAAGTCTTTTTGTCGCCTAATCTGCAGCACATCCATGATGCTCTATCTCCTTCTCATCTCTTAAGATTGCTGATGTTATACTTGAATCAGTTTTAAGTACCTTCTGTATAAATATAATCTAGTGCATTATTCTTTTCCAAAAATGAAAATAAAAAACATAAGAAAACACACTTTCTGTATAATAAATTGATAAGATCTTTATGACTGCATCGATTCATTTATGACGAAAACAATTTTGCAGTTCGAGGTATTTCATGATCAAGTTTCAATACGAGTAGACAGTTATCAATTTACAAAAGATACCTAACTACCGCTAGAAAGCTAACTTATGAATGGTAAAAGTCTCATGAACAAGAGGTTCCATATTGAGTGAAGCGAAATTCTTAAGGATAACGGAAGTTTTTTCTTCATATACATCGAACGAAGCAACAGCAAACTTGAATCGAGGAAACATGCGAAGTCCAGGAAGTTTTTTAAGTACTTGAGATGTGTTCTTTTTCTCTGTTTAAGAAACGCTCGATTTTAATGAATTCTTCATATCTTGTTTGTTGTATTTATTGTTTAATTCTACCTAAACAAGATGAAATACAAATATTTCACGCTACTCCGAAAAGAACGAAGGGTTTCAAGGAAAATTCATACGATCTAGAGATGTCCAGATTTAAACAGTCACAAAGAAGAACGTGATCAGAAGAGCTAGTACTGTTTTAGGATTTCAACCTTGAGTTCATTGATAAGAACACTTAAAAACTCTTTTTCATTAATCTTGATGCATCATCAGTAGTTGTTGCCGTTTATATAGATGAAATATTAACTTCTGAGATATCAGTAAAATTGCTTGGTGCATCCGAAGTCCATTCGATCTCATGAAGTCTTGAAATATTAGAATTCGAAGTCTCTTAAAATTGTTTTCGATTCTAAAAGCTGAAAGTCATCTGTGTCCTTCTTGCATAGAACCCTATATACATATAACAAGACAAAATGAGAAAGAAGATGTTCATTCCTCACAGTTGACAGCTAGAAACTGTGTATTCAAACAGTGATGATACCGTAGAAAATTTCCAAAAAAAAGCAATCCTTCACACATCCACATGTTCTTGTTACCATGCATTGAAATTTTATAATTTAGTTCTATACTCAGAAATCAAGCATCGAGAAATCGCCATGACAAAGTAACTGGTTACTCTTCATAAATGCTTCGTTAGAATAGGATCATCTGAAGTTATTGTTTCTTATAGAAGTCTATGAAAATAACCGAAAAAAAAAGATATAATTAAACATTTATAATAGAATAAACTAAAAGAAAAGACAGTCAAGTCGTTATGTCATAGAGAGAAGCATCGATGCCATGATACATGTAACTATAGATTAGCCTCATAATGCTGAAAAAATATTTGCGATAGAAAGAGATGTACAGAAAACAAATGAATATTCTTCAGAAATAGTACTATAGTAATATCACAATTAACAATGACTTTCGTATATGCGTTTGAATAATTTTAAAATCAAAAAGGATCTACCATCGCTTTTATGCCAGGCTTGAGCAAGTCATTTTATCGAGTCATCGAAAGAATCCTATGAACTTTTACAGCTAAAATGTTTCAATCTACTTTTAGAAACATTTAATCCAGACTAGTCTGAACTAGACAATGATGTATGGCAATAAATTTTATAAGCTTCACAAGCTCGACTATGCCCCCAAAACATGATGACTCGGACTTCAAATTAGACTCGAGTCAATCATATTTTAAATGGTATGTTTTAGCTTATGAAGCTAATATGATTTATTTCTATGCAGTATTTTGTACTCCAGATTAACGTGGATTGAATGCTACTAAAGCTGGCTTGAAACATGTCAGTCGGGAAAAGTATCGTAAGATTTTTTTAAAATGACTTGACAAAATGGCTTGCCTAACCCTGTTTCATAGACCACTTACTTTCCAAATAGCTTACAGCGCATATGAAAGCAGAGGAATGCATCGAAAAATACAACTTGAAAACAAAGTAGAACTGAAAGTGAAAAAGCAGCCTATTGCAAAAAAACCGCCATAATGTGAGAATTGTAGTTCTGACATACTTATGACATGAGACTTGCTTACTGAAGACAGCAATAATTTCCTTTATTCGCTATTTCATTGTTCAAACTTGAGAAAGGGCCAGTATTTCATAATAGAAAAAAAAAATGAACAAACATTCTTCTGTCTATTTGTTGACTGTTACACACCTCAGTTTGTAAGAAAGAAAAAAAAAATTAACAACACTCTTCTATCTATATGTTGGACGTTACACATTTCAGATTGTAAAGAACAAAAAAAATTCAACCGTCCGCGATGAACATTGATCCAATAATATATATATGTTGTCTCATATTGAATTGTCTATTTTCTTTTTCTCGTTCGGTTAACATACTTCATTGTGAACATTCAAAATAAATATGTGTCGCGTTAAGTCTCCTGAAAGAGTCTTCGATGTAAGTAATATATTTTTTGCTGAGAAATGTGAATCCTGCTCCAATCGGATAATGAGATTTTCAAAACTCCCATACCAAACATGGTTCACACTTCATTTTTTTTCGTTCTCACTCTCTCCAGATACACATGCTATCAACAGGCTTTAAGTTGAGTAAATAAAGGCCTTCATCCGTCTGTATGGTACTCACAGTTGATTAGATAATACTTAAGCATCGCCTCTAAATAAAATTATACTCGTTAATTTTAGATCACGATGGACCATCTTGATCCACCAATGCCTGTTCCACCATCGAATTCTCGTAAGTAATTTAATAACAATGTATATCATGTCTGATTACTTTTCTTTTAGAAGTTGGAATCAAAACAGTAGTACTAGCGACTGCTGCTGGTTTTTTTTGGGATTCATATTTAGCAAGTACAAATCCAAATAATAAAAAATGCTGATCCACGTACCTGAAGTCGTCACAACGAAATTCTAGCTGTACTTATTATTTTCAACATAATGTTATGTCTATCTTTTTTTTATATCAATTATTCTTTTTATCTCAAAATTGAATGTTCTTTTTTTTTCTTTAATGGAATAAATAGTCAATTATATTGTATTTTATTGAATGATTTGAATATTTGTCAAAAATCTTTTAGCAAGTCAAATTAATTTGAACGCAATAAAAGGTGAAGGTCAATTAACATCGATGAACTAGCATTAGAAGATGTTACTAAAGTATCAACCATGGCTTCAAATCCAAAAGCAACATGTGGACGAGTTTTTATTAAAGTAGAAAACAATCAAAAGAAAAAAAAAGTTTCATTTTTTTCTTTTTATTATAAATTCCTTGGACACATTTTAAAAATTTACCAATTCAATTAGTAAGCAAAAAAATAAGATAGTATTCAATATAACATATATTACTTATATAGCTATTAGATGGTGTTAATATTGAAATTAGAACATATGAAAAACTTCGTGATGTACAGAAATCATCAATTGTCAATTCATGTCGGATGAGAATTTCAATGAAAAAGAATCTTCAAGGTTTTTATTTTGAAATTTTTTTTTTTTGTTTGTAAAATTAATAAAATTGAATTTGATTTATTCTCGTAGATAGTTCAATGATAATATCTCGTGTTATGATAGAATTTGATGATTTATTATCTGTGCTTAATGATACACAATTAAAATCAGCATTAAATACTTATAAAGAAATAACTGAATTAATGAAACGAAGTAGGTTAGAGAAATTTATGTGAAATATTTCCAAAAAAAAACATTTTTATGAAATTGTCGAAAACTGAAGATCTAATTTCCTATATGAATATTGAGAATACGTACAAGACAGAATATGATTTTGTAGAATTGAAGTAGAAAGTTCTACATTATTATGGTAGTTAAAATGAAGTCGTAGAAGTACCGTTCATTCTAAGACGCGTTAGATTTATATTCAATATCAGCGACGCAAGGATTTTTTTTTTCTTTATAGAACCATTCTTGCTGAAGAATCACGCAAATAATTGTTAACATCACTAGCAGCTATGTCAAGTAATTGAGCTTTCATGTCAACAGCTACGTTTGATATAATTTACGCTTGGAAATATTATCAATATGAATTGACTATATGTTTCGTTTCAAAATTTTCATTTTTTCAGACATCTTTTGTACAAGTGTCCTTTGAAATAAAAATTGTAATCGTAGAAGTATTCAGTAAACTTTATATTTCGTGACAAATAGAAAAAAAAACATAATAAATTTTAATTACACGTTCACTCTGATGCACTTGTCTCGAAAGCTTAACCACCTTTCTCTCGAAAGACAGCGTTACATAAAATATTTCACATCTTGATCAATATTAGGCGTATATAAAATGTCAAAAGGTTTCAATGTAGATTCAAATATTTTCTGGATAAGTCACATGAGAACTTCTAAAGGTGTCAAATTGATTTTGAGTCAAGATGACTTTTATTTTAAGAGTAATGGAAAGATCTAGAACGGTTTTGTTTTCGGTGCCTTCGTTCTTGAAATACAGAAGTTTTACTCTGTTTTTCAACAAAAAAAGCTATGATTATCCTCCGATCACATGTGACATTGACTTTTGAGTTTCGACTCCAAACTTTTTACGAACATTATTCTCAACGAAATTAGTTCATTGGGTGAGTTTTAACTTTTCTAGTATTTTCTACCTTTGGTTATTAAATGCACTGAATACCAAATCATTCCAGACTTTTTCGTTACTCATCGGATCAACATCGTCTCGATTGAAAAGCATTTTGACACCTAAAGAATGAAATCTTGAAATCAACAGTTGGAATAACATTTGTGATATATATAATGATCAAAACAATGATTCATTGTTATCTGAGAAAAAAAAGTTTATACAATTGTTAATTTGTTTTTTTTTTAGGAATTAGCACGACAACAACCTTCACCAACATTTCAAGCTAGACCATCAAGAATAGGACCTAATGAACGAATAAATTCAATTAATTCATTCATTACTGAACAATAATTGAATGATCCATTTACTCGATATAATATTATTGAAACATCATTACATTTTAATGTTAAACGATTAGATTTATATATGATAGCTGATTCAGATATTCTCGGTACAAAGACAATTCATTTATATGAATATTTCACCAAAAATAAAATAATTCTATTTTAGTTAATTGTTTAGTTGAAAATGGTGCACTTCTAATGACTATAGCAAATTTATCAATTACTGTTTATCAATATCATGAATCTAAATCATTAAGAAAACATTGAATAAAATATAGTAAAAATTAATCAATGAATCGTACTGAATGGATCAATAGACTACATAAAGAATAGTATGCACAATTCAATACAGCAAAAACTTCTATACCAAATGATGAAACATGTAAGCTTAAACTTTTTCTTAAGAAGCAGAAAAACAAATTATTATAAATTATTTGTTGGCTAAAAAATTCGAAAAAGCTATACGTACAAATCAAATTCGTTTATTTGAATCATGTAGTGTGATAAATATCGATGATCTTGTTTTTTCTTTTTCTTTTTTTTATCTTGTTTCATTAAATAATGATAAAGATTAAAAAACGTATCGATCATTAATTTCATTTGATAAACCTTATTATCATTTACTAGATAATTTAGGTACGATTCATTTTCAACATATCATCTTATTTATTTCTGGTAAAGTTGAACAAAAGATAATTCTAGGAAAGTATTTTATGATTATTTTATTTGTAGTATTCAATAGTGATTTATTTATTCAAATAATGCCTCTTGTTATTCGTCTTGATTTTCTATATTAAATTGGTTTGATACCTTTGTTTCGACATTATCAATAACAATAGGAAATTGGTTGCAAGAAGAAAAATTTATTTTGTTATTTTTAATAGGATAATTCCGGCATATTAAAAACTGATAAATCACCTACAGATCTTGAACATGTAGCAATTCAATTAGAATCTATGTTACCAAGAGTATGTATACTTGAAATAAATGTTTCAAAGAATTTTACTTACAAATACTCGAACAGAAATTAACAAGTAATCGATATAAGCTTGAGAAATATTTAGAATTATTTAAAGAAACAAAATTTTTTCAACAAACTCAATGGTCTTTTTTTCAAATGAGACAACAACACGTTTTAGTTCATTATTTGAACAAAACATCCATATGATACATATTTATATAATAATCCATTAAGTAAAAAGACTAGTAATCTACCAGAACCTTTTGATAATATCTTGACCTCAAAAAATGAATATTAACACAACTGATTCAGAAAGGATCTGGCGTGTTTTTCATTTATTCATCTCGCTCTATTCAAAGCAAAATTGAAAATGCGAGATGAATTTCAATTGGTATGCTATTTTATCTTTGATTGCGTGTCTATCACAAGTATAACTAAAGTACTCTCTTAACATAGAAAATAAGTTCAAAGGATGAGTATTCAGAAGAATATCGAAATTCAATTCTGTTTTTCCCACATATACTCTCGGAGTGCTAAAAGTTTTGCAGGAATTGAGGAAAAAGGAAGAACAAAGCGTACTGTGATATTTCCTTCTCAGATAAATACAATTGGTGTTTCGAAAACTGGTTTCTATCGAGAACTTTGAATCAAGCTGAAACTTTTTCAAATATACTAGTTGCTGATTGACATGCATATTTCTTCGGTGATGTTTGACAACTTTCACAAAATTTGTCTTAGTAGAAAAATCCAACGTCTTTTGAGCTTTGTTCGATATTTTGACTTTTTTTATTCGGCAATTTTGAGTCTAGTCCACATTTGTCTGTACCCTTCATGGTTTTTTTTGATGAGCCGTTTCCGAAAATGTTGGAAAGAAAGTATCCCTAAAAGAGAACTCAGTTTAGTTTGAAAATTAATCGATATAAATAGGAAAATGTTATTTTTTTTTGAAAAATCTATTTTTCGTAGAATAGACAACATTTTGTTTCTTTTTACATAGTCTGCAAAATATCATATTTGGCATTTAAATGTTGAAAATATCTCTTTGAATTTTACGTCATCATCATCATCATCAGATTCAATTTATTTAGCAAAACAAAACATGACTGATACTTTATCCATGATAGGTTGGATTATACTGGATAAAATCGAAAAAGTAATACATTATTAATATCATTCAATTTTCGAGAAAATTTTCTTCTTATCTTTGAATTAGATTCTTGGTTAAATACTCTTTATGTTCTTGAAACTTCATCTATGTTAAAAATTTCTCAAAAACAATATACATTTATTATACATTTAGTCGATGAATTCGGACTCTTTTTTGATGTACTTGAACGAAATGAAAAATCAAATTGATTTAATTAAACAAAATCTTTTATTAAATAATTCAACTAATGAAATAAAAATAACAATCTATTGAACTGTTCTAATAACATTTACACTTATTGTCTTGGATAGTCTTGAAGATGCTATTGTTAAACTTCCTACACCTACTTTGTCAAGTTTATCTGAAGTTGATATTGAATCTAACGTACATGATATATCCGATACAAATGTCATTATTGATATATTATCAACATCAGTACCTATTCTTGTTAGTAAAATGAAAATAGAAAAACTGATTACAAATAAAAATCTTGATTTATCAGAACAAAAACAATCGAAATTTGAAGGAAATATTCAATGTGGATTAGAAATAATTGCAAGATGTTCACGAGATTCATTCATATCATCATCGGTGAATATGAGTGATAATAGTAATAAAACTTCATCACAATAGGATTTCAACGATGAATTAGATGCTAATCTTAATGCACCTGTATTTAATAATGATTTTGAAGAACAACAACAAAAAGTAGCATGTATTGAATTAGATGATGATAGTATTAGTTTAATAGAAAAAAATTATAATGGAATGAGAACATTAGAATCGATATGCTTTTTGATAAAAATGAAAGTCCTGATAGTATTTTTTTTTACATAGATGTTATGATAATAGGAAAACTGATTTTTGAACTTTGACTTAAAATTTTGCATAGAGCCAAGCCTGAACGAGCCTAGGTGTTTTTTTTATTTGCTTCTATCTTGAAATAAGAACATCAAATTATTCTTGTTGAGACTTGTCTCTACGCAAAAATTCTGATCCAGATTACAAAATCATTCCTCTTTAAGCATCTTCAAGAATTTTCATCACTACAAACTGTTGTTAACACAAAATCATCACTGAACATGATTATCGAGTGTATACATATTCTTCGACAAATTGATGGAAAACTGATTGTTCGAAAGACGACAGATAATGGTAAGAATGATATAGATAATTCATGTATTGAAAACATGATAAGTCTTCGTTTCATATAAAAAACCTGGAATCTTTTGGTTTACTATTACAATTCTCCTAAGAAAACTTCTCATTATTGTCGTGACTTTGAATTTTGATGAAACTGATCTATGTAATATTAAAGTAACACATTGTTTTCCTAATAATGTCTTGATAAATCTTATTATGAAAGTTTATTTTGCTTGAGAATTGATGTTGTAAATTTTAAATTCTTAATTTAGATGATAAAAAGAATATAACGACTTCATTTTGAATTAAATACTCATAAAAAAGAAATAAGTATTTTTTGTGGTAACAACAATCAAGGAAATGAAATGATAACATTATGTATTTTTTTTGTTTTCATTATTTTGATAATTTATTCACGACTTATTTACTAATTTTGATTAACGTTTTCGATGACAGTGCTTCAAATAAAGTGTTTAATCTTTTTTCAAAATTATTATTTTTTTCTTGTGAATAAATACTCATGACTCAAGGTGAATATATAATTTATGTGTATTTTAGATTTCATTTTTTTTTTCTAATGGTCAATATGATGAATGACGATCGTCATATTGTTGCTGAAGATTCTAGTATAGACAATATAAAAGCATAAAAGAACTCAATGCTTCCTAAACTGATCTCTGATTGATTTATTCCAAGTCAATTTTTTTTCGGATTTGATTCCATACTCGACCTGCCAGTGATTCGGTCTTTATTTTGCAACTAATTAAGATAAGCGAAATGATTAAGAGAGAAAGAAGAAGTACACAACATTATAGACTTATTTATTCGTGAAACAAGTTCTTACCATAAGGCTAAATTTGATGACCAGCTGTACTTGATCAAACTCTCCTCTCTCATATGCTAAGAATACTATTTCTATGTATGACATTTTTTCACGTCATTCGTCTTGATCGAACTGATTTTTTTTATTGAAATATTCGCTGCTCACTTCTCTACGAACATATTTGTTGTAGAATCCGAAGATACAGCATGCGATGATAAATAACGAGAAACACGAAAATGTAAAAAAAAAAATTATTTTCTTAAATAGAGCTAGATTTTTTCGAATGATTTCACCAGCACTAGAACATGGTCTCAATGTATTTTGAGTAGTTTCAAATACGCTCTACCTCTTCGTGTAGAATGCAAATCATTTAAGTATAAGTATACGATGCAAAGATTAGGTTCATGCCAATCAAGCGAAAAACAAAAAAAAGTTTTTATTTGTTTTTGCATGATTGCGCAAAATAATGTTTTTTTCTTCAACTGTACAGATTCGATCTGAACGATTAAGTATTGGTTTTCAAAATAAAGGAAATAATCAACCTGGATGAATAACATTTGACTAAAATGTTTTTGTTTTTTGTCGGAAAACTTAAATGTTAGATTAAAAAGTCGTTAGTTTTTGAAATTTTGACAAAACGGATATGGATGTGAGTGAAAAAATCGAATAGTTACACCTACATCCATATTCTCGAATAAACTATAGAGATTTGCGGTTTTCATCTGACCTTTTTGAAAACCAACGTACCTTGTAAGGTGACTAGGAACCATTTTTTAAAATAAATTTGATTAAAAACCTTCCAGAAAAATCTTAGTGAAATCTATAATATCTCATTTGATACGAGTTCATCTTCTCTTTCCAATGGTGAAAATTGCAGTGTTGTGTGTTGTTTTCTATCGAAAGTTATTCAAAAAAAAAATACTGACTCGCCTTTATTTTTCCAATGGCCATTAGTTTACTTTATACGATCTACTATTGTTGATTCAAGCATAAAATAGATAGTTGAAATTTTTGAAACTCTCGTAATCATTCTTTCGTTGAAGTTTTATGTCTATAGAAAATCATTTTTATCAACTTTATATTTCATCCAATTTTCTTGTTTGGTATAATATTCTCTTAAAAAATATTTTTCTTGGCATTATCAAGAATTTCTTAAATGATTTTTTTTGTACTATATAACGATTATAACGATATTTCATAGAGTTGTTATTTCTATGTCTTGATGCTGAATACAGAACAAATATTGTAAATAAGTTTAAATATGTATATTATTTTGAGTTGGAAATTAAAATAGTTTCTCAATTATGGATTTCAAGTATCTTCAAACAAGTACTTTTTATCAGTTCGATATGTTCGAATATGGGTGTGGGTGTGGAGTGTGGGTGTGGGTGGGTGTGGGTGGGTGTGGATGTGGGTGTAGGTGGGGGTGGGTGTGGGTGTGGGTGTGGGACCCACACCCGGCGTGACCAATGTTTTTTGGTCACGGTCACGTCACGGTCACGATCAGTTTGGTAACGGTCACGACCGTTGCCATCGTGACCGTGACCGTGAGTCACGGTAGCCACGCCAGTCTCTATACAAACGACTATTTTCTCTTTTCTCAAAATAGCATACCCTTCTTTTCCAATAGGAGGTCCCTATACTAGAAGGCTTTCCATAATAGAGGATCGCCTTGGAGAAATATGTGCGAGATTTAGCATAAGACCTCATTCAATAATCGAATTTTTCGAAAAATGACAACTTCAACCACTGGATTTACACCATAATATGCTTAGTTTTCAGAGTTTTGAGCTGAAAACCTTAACTAAGTGTTTTCAACATTTTATCTAGGCTTTTAAAATCCGAAAAATTCCTTCTCAGAGCATCAAAATCGCCTTGGCTTTCTGAACAATCTTTTTAGATGAAATCTGTAAAAACAAAAGAGACAACACAAGATCCTCTGGAAAAGTTTTGCGATTGGACACAATAGAAAATCTCGAATCTCCTCGCGCGGAGAGGCGAAAGGTAATATAACAGATAAACGAAAAGGATTAGGTATGAACAAAATTGATGAATTTGTTTTTGAGAAAATCTCTTACAGTTCTTGAAAGTTTATTTGGCCAAAGCCTGAATAGAAATGAGTGAAATCAGAACAAGTAGAGAAATGATCAATCGTCGAATAAGTCATCTGATAAAAGTAAAAAAAAAAAGTCAAAAATATATGAAAATGACAATTCTTGTTCAAGGAGGTCATAATATTTTTTAATGGTACATTTTTTTCTAAAGTCTTTCTATGCCAGCTGTTTAAAATATATTAATACTGAGAATATTTTTTTTGGTATCGCGATTGTATTGGTTCTATTCCTTCGTTTTGAGTTAGCATAATTAGAAAAGGATATTGATATATATTGCAAGAATACTAAATATAATATTTAATTCTCTAGTAAAGTTTCAAAATAACTGCTTTATATTTACATTGAAAATTTATCGTGACTGGTCGTGACCAGGTTTTGGTCACGGTCACGGCTTTTTTTCGAAAAATGGTCACGATCGTGACTCACGACCGTGACCGTGACTCACGGCAGTCACGGCGGTCACGCCGATGTCTAGTATGGGTGAGTGTGGTGTGGGTGGGGGTGGGTGTGGGTGGGTGTGGATGTGGGCATGGGAGTGTGTTTCTGTTCGTCAACACTCATACCCACACCCACACCCACCCTAAACTTTTCCAAAAATGAACTATTCGACTGTCATTGATCCTTTATGATCTACAATGAACTACACTTCTAATAGTATGCATAGCAAAACAATAAGGCATGATCAGAAATACTTATTCAAATTTGAAAAGATTAATAAGATATTTTGAATAGAATAGGTGGATAGAAAAATGAAAAATGACGAAGTTAAGGGCAACAATATTCTCGCCTCTACCGTGATTATATTTCCAGAGAAAAATAGTAACAAGGTCATCTCCTACACACAACATATGGAATACAGCAGTCAATAAAATCCATGGTATCTACAAAGTATTAGAATATGAGGGTTCTCATTTTTCCATTTCTTCTGTAGTTTTTGTCCTTTGTCTATATTAAAGATAGAGCCGACCGGATCAGTTCGATCGACACTTTATTCGTGTGAGAGTATCATTTCTATAGTTACTCTGATCAGATTTCCAATTAAGTTACACTAGCAGCACCCACACCCTTCGAAATCTATACTTGAAGTTTTATTTGAACAAATTTTATCATCTACTGAAGAATAAGAAAATCTTTTTTTTTACAGAGTTATTGAACATCATGACTATAGTTGAATAAAATAAGCTGATTTCTTTATTACTAATAAAGAGAAATGTTCCTTGTTGATGTGTTACTATTTTCGACTGTCTTTCACATTCAGATGATGACTAAAGAACAATAGATGAGAGTCAATAATCAAATTGATCGATTCGATTTCGCATTTCGATGTATCTCGGATGTATTCATTTTTATCTTTTGTACACTATGCTGATCTATGATCTAGTCGAGCTATGACAGACGAGCTTTGCGTTTACTAACGAATTTTTTCACTGTTCTATGAGATTGAGTCAGAATGAAAGCGACACAACCGAGGTGCACAGTTACATACAATCTATCGATATGTTTGGCTATTTTCGCCAATGAAAACAATTATTTCTTTAGAAGTAGACGGATTTTGTTTGCTTTAGGCTTTTGTGATGAACACTGCGGACGGCGAAGAAAAATAACATAGTTCATATTTAAACAGTGTATCACACTCTAAGCACCTATCTTCTTTTCGAATTATGGCAGAAGAACTTTATGTTCGCTTCAAATTGTGTGATGGATCAGTGCAAACAATTCTTGATGTTATGCTCAAACCCTATCCTGATTCCTATCTCACTAAACTAGTCTTCAATCACAACTTCAAATCGACCAAAGATGATCAAGGCTTCTTTTGGGTTGACGAAGAACCACAAATATTCGCTGCAATTCTTACATTCTACCGACATGGTCAACTTCTTCTACCCGATATTTTTGTCAGTATTCGCGATTCGATCATTGACAAATACCTATTACCTGTTGAAAAATCTCCTCGCGTTCTTGATCCATCTGAATCAACAACAATGGCCAACATCACGCGCGTTCATCTTCGTGGAGCAATACAGAAATTTTGTGTTGCGCCTTCGACGCAAATCAAGACATGCATATGCACCATCGTGGATCCAGTGTGGACTGATTTGCCTGAATCACAAATCAGCGATTTTCTTGTGTTCACATCACATATTAATGGCATTCAATATGTGGAAAAAAGTTATTTGACTGTGGCGAATTTTTTGGTTACTAGAGGCTACGAAATTGAACGGTACGACTCGAACAAACAAGAAGTTGACTTGAAAAAAATTAATCCATAAACAACAAATGGAACTTTTCTTTTTTTCTTTCTTTTCATTTTTTGTATTGTCAATAAATAAGATTGGATGAAGTACGCAAGAAATACTCTAAAATAATTTGGTGCCAATAGTAATACTGAAATAAAGTTATTTGTAGAATTTGACCATCATTGATCATCTTGTAAAATAATATGTGAAGATAAACTGAATGACAGCACTTGTCTGTTTCAAGTTCATTTTGAATCTTCGTCAAAAATATGCTTTGTCTTCATTGAACTGAGCATTTACATGATATCAGTAAAAATGACACCGAAATAACCCATATAACAAAACAAAGCACTTTTACGTACTTTTAATATTAATAGAGTCAAATGAAATAAATCTTTTTTTTTTACTGTTTTTCACTTTAAAAAATGTCATCTTCACCAGATAATCACCGCAATACTTTGTGCACTGTGTGTGTGTGTATAATGAACATCGTTTCCAATCAATAAGTATCAAATAGACCAATTATGTTGAATAAAAAGCGACAGATACGGAAAGCAAAGGCTTTATTCCATCCTTCAGCACTTGAGAAAGTTTAAAATAACACATCGATTACGTTAAAGTAGTTGAGTTACTTTATTAGTAAAAAAACGGAGCCAGGCGCAAATCCTAAATTTACTGTAGTTAATAACGTGTTTTTTTTTGTAATTATGTTTCGTAACTGATGCTAATTATCTATCCTTATCTAGACTCTTTTGTTTATAAAAGTTTCAATTTTTTTCTAGTCGAGCAAAGTTTTACTTCACAAGTCCCAACTCAAAAGTCAAGTTTCAAAGCGACTTAACATGAAACTACAAACATTTGTAAGAAAAAACACATCGCAAACTAAATAATTTTAAAACTTTTTCATCACTTATTAGTTCTCATAGAATGAACGTAGTCTCTATTCTATTACGTCATTTTGCGCATGAAAGTATAATAAAAATAAGTTGTATAAAATTTCGAAGGAGGAAAAATTCTCGCTCTGCTCAATTCCTTGGTTTAGTGCGCTATATAAGAAAGCAAAAATGATAAACAACCGCCCAAAGATGAACAATCAGTTTTTCAGTACAGAGAAAACCCATAGTGAATTTCTTGATCGGAGATATAGAAACCTTAGAGAAATTTCTGAAGTTGTTTTCCTACCTTTTTCTGTTGAAAAGTTCAATTTGAGATTTTCAATTCGATTGTTATATCTCAGTCAAAAATGTTCTAGACAATGATTTAATCTATTTTCCGACATAGTCTTAACAAAATTATATTTGTGTTGTCTAGGTGTTGAAAAACTGACGGTTTGCTTGTCTAAAAAGATCGTCTTTGAGAATCTGCTTTATCATTTTGTATTTTTCTTTATTGAAACCATTATTTCTATTCTTTTCAATGTTTAAAATAGTGGTAAAAAGAAAAAAAAATGAAATCATGTTGAAGGATGGCGTTAGTCATTGTATGTGATTGTTTTTTCTTCGTTACAAATAGTGTCAATATTATTTTTAATATTTCAGCGGATAAAGATGAAAAATTAAGTTTCAATAAAATGGAAATTAAAGTTAAACATATTGAACATTATCTCGATAATCAACTTTGAAATTCATCGTTAACTCATTCAACAAGTAAAACATTGTATCTAAATATTCGGTTTTTAATAGATAAAAAAAATACCTTCTTTTAAGAGTAAAATACAATATTATGCTGTTAATTTTCTTCTCACCAATGGGTCCAAATTTGATAGTATCGATTGTTGAACTCTAATTGATTTAATTGTAATAGTTAATCAATATCAGGAAGAATTTATTTATTTATTATCGCCTGGACGTGTTCATTACAGGTACAGAACTTTTTACAAGATATTATTTCATTACAAAAGTAGCTTGAGAATACTGAGGAAATGGAATATCTTCAACAATCAATATGTCAAAAACAAAAATATTCTTTTAAAGTTAAAGTTCCCAAACTTTCTACTAAGCAAACCAAGTGCTGGATCAAAATCATAGATAGATATACAACATAACTAAAATATTGAACAAAAAGAGAAAAAAACGTTTTAAACAAAGAATACTTTTGTAGTTCTTCTATGCATATTCAACTCTACAATATAGTGTATATCTTCTTCAAAAAACGGTGTTTACTACTCTACAGAATTTAATCATTATCAAAATTTTGATGAACTTGACATCAACTTCGATGTTGCATCAAAAACATTTGATATCGCTTGCATTTTCATATCTAGTTCTTCAAAATTTTGATCTAAGCGCCGAAAGATCGAAACAACCATACGTATATATCACTGTGGTCATCCATCATTTTAATCAATTGATCATTCAAATTCACTTCAAGTATTGGTCGAACAGAAATTTATATAACTGTTGATATTATATTTCATTTACTTGATTGATCCAATCAACCATTTAGAACAATGAGACATTAGATTAATTTTGTTTTTGTTTTTTTAAATAGTATTTTTTTTTAGAAGCAATATTTACTGCTTTATCATTGCAATTGAAGAAAATTTTAAAAAAGCAAATTGATTAGATTTAATTGAGGAAATTTTCCAAAGTATACCTAAATATTGCGAACTTTTGGCATTTGATGGCAGCGAAAAAAACCTTATTGTAGGTGTTGATCAAGAGAGTGACGGTATTATTGATCTATCAGAGTTATAGAATAGAAAGGACATGGAAAAGTATGAACTAATTGAAGTCTGAGTTTAGACAAAACTCAATAGTATATGTCAACGTTCGTCAAGAGAAAGAATCGTGTACTCCGAATCATATTGAACGATAAAATCGATGTTTGATAGAATAGTAATTCTAAATGCAAACATTTTCGAAATAACAGAATTTTAGAACGTGCATATCAACCATAAAAATTATTATAACTATAATGTATTTATTTATTTGGCATATTTTTAAGTAAATTGTTTTAATCTCGGTGACAATATATTTTTGAAGTCTACATATGAACGTTTGTAAGAAAAAAAAGTTTTTTTTTTCTGTTGCTTATGCTCGTAAAGATATGTGTCTTATTGTTTTCGCTTTGAATGAATTAATTAGAGTCGAAAATAACCGAGCTGACTTGTCAAATATTTTGACTCGTAAACCATGTATTTTTATCAATAGATATTCAAATTCATTTTATCTCTATCATTATTCTACACTAAATTACTGATTAAAACACTTTTTCTCCGTAGAATTGGCTATATTACAACTTGAAAAAGGGCTGTAATTATTAAGCTTTCATATTCAGATTTCGACTTTGATTGGTTTTCATTTTTGTCTTGAGTTCTTCTTTTCCTCTATTGACTTGCATTATATCTGTTCTAGTACCTGGCTGTTTGCAAGACAATTGCTGTTGAATTTAGCAACACAGCTTGAGAATATTGGAGGGTGTCGGTGTGGGTATTGATGGAGAGTCTTATTTTTGTGTTCATTCACACTCACACCCCAATATAGCAATTTTTCTTTGATGCATGAAAGAATAAAGATCTTGTCAATTTAGCATCTATCTTCGCTGATATGTATACACCGTATCATATATTAGATTGCTGTAGATGCAAGGAAAATCTCTTGCAGAGTGGCTTGTAGGTTTTTCGCTATTACATTTCTTCACTATTCAGATTGTTTATTTATTCGAAAAAGAGACAAAATATCAATAATCAGTAGAAGCACTCTTTTATTGTACTTCGTAAATTGATAGCTAGAGGAACATGTAATACTGATGAAGCAATACTTCTGTGAAGATAGCTTTTCAGGCCATAATACTTGTATACGTGAGTTGCAAATATCACTAACGTGACAACTGTTTATGGCATGAATATGAGTTCAAACGGCAAATGTCAGTTGACGTTATTTCATCGTAAATATCGATTAAGTTTAAAAAATGAATTAATATTGTCAGAAAGCAAATTATTTGTACATGAAATATAATCGTTGACTATCGAATTAATGATAGAAAAATATTTTGTTGTTGCATCTGATAGTGAGTGACATCTATTTCGTATGTTTACTTCATGTAAAACTTCTTATCCTCTTCTTACCTTTGGTTGATTATCATTAACCTATCAAATCTAGATATGAAAAGAGACTTGACATGGCGTAAATAATTTTTCTTACTCATTTTCTTTACATTTCATATGAAATATTTTCCTTTCGATGTAAAAATGAAATTTTCTATCAATTGTCTAATTTTTTAGATATGTCTTCAAGTTCTTCGTCATCCGCAACGGCTAGTAATAACAATAAGACAATATTTAATGATACTGAAGTATATTTATTATTATTCTTGGTTTTTTATTTATGTTTTTGTTTATTTTTAAGATTGACGCTTTTCAAGGTCTTGATATTTCACGTTTATCAAACGAAGATATTATTGCACGATCACGTTTATTAGATAATGAAGTTAAAGTATATATATATTTACTTTAATTTTTATGTATTTTCAAAACAAAAAAAAATTTTATTTTTCAAGATTATGAAAAATGATATTGTTCGTATTTCACATGAAACTCAATCAATGCGTGATAGAATTAAAGATAATAAAGAAAAAATAAAAGTTAATAAAACTTTACCATATCTTGTCTCAAATGTTATTGAAGTAAGATTTTTATTTATAAATTATTTTATTATATAATATATTTAATTTAATTAGTTATTTGATCTCGATCCACAAGGTGAAGAAGATGAAGGTGCTAATATTGATCTTGATGCACAACGTAAAGGAAAATGTGCAGTTATAAAAACATCAACACGACAAGTAAATTGAAAGAGAAATTTCAAGTTTAAAAATCTTTTAGAAACACTATCAATTCTTTTTTGTTTTTATTGTTATAGACTTATTTTTTACCTGTTATTGGTCTTGTTGATCCCGATGAAATGAAACCAGCTGATTTAGTTGTAAGTTTTTTTTATTTATTAAATAAAATTTTCTATATTAATATTAAATAAATTAGGGTGTTAATAAAGATTCTTATTTGGTATTAGAAAAATTACCTGTTGAATATGATTCACGTGTAAAAGCAATGGAAGTTGATGAAAGACCAACAGAACAATATGGTGATATTGGTGGTTTAGATAAACAAATTCAAGAATTAATTGAAGCTGTTGTTTTACCTATGACACATAAAGATCGTTTTGAAGCACTTGGAATTCAACCACCAAAAGGTGTTCTTCTTTATGGTCCACCAGGTACTGGTAAAACATTATTAGCACGTGCTTGTGCTGCACAAACAAAATCAGCATTTTTAAAATTAGCTGGACCTCAACTTGTACAAATGTTTATTGGTAAAAAAAAATAAATTCATAGAAAACTTTTTATTTATTTGAAATATTAATATTTTTTTGTTATTATTTAGGTGATGGAGCAAAATTAGTACGTGATGCATTTGCATTAGCAAAAGAAAAAGCACCAGCTATTATATTTATTGATGAATTAGATGCTATTGGAACAAAACGTTTTGATAGTGAAAAAGCTGGAGATCGTGAAGTACAAAGAACAATGCTTGAACTTCTTAATCAATTAGATGGTTTTCAACCAAATCATGATATTAAGTAAATTATAACGATTGAAGAATTCTTAATTTATTAATGTTTATATATATATATATATAGAGTTATTGCAGCTACAAATCGTGTTGATATTCTTGATCCAGCTTTATTACGTTCTGGACGACTTGATCGTAAAATTGAATTTCCACATCCAAATGAAACAGTAAGATTATTAGAATTTTTGATTTTAAAATAAAAGTTTTCATCTTCGGAGAAGTTCGACTTTTAATAGAAAATGGATTTTAAAATATTATTAATCTTTCTATATAGTAGAAGGTGAAATAAAAATAAACAGACAATGTTGTTGAGAGTTGAATAAGGAATAGCTTGATAAGGGTGAAAGTACTTTCTACCTAATTATTAACTCTTCTCACTGTTAAAAATATATTGACAACTTTTCAGCACTTTATATAAACGTTTAATCTACATATTTTTTAAATAGACTGCAAAATTTTGTTTAAGAAAAGCAAAATACATTAGTTAGTTCGAAACTTTTAAGATATTACTCATAACATATGATATTTATTTTTAAAATAATTATAATTAAAAAAGAATTCTCGTCGGTTTTTTTTTAATCTCTTATGCGTAAAATATAAGTGCTAATGAAGAATATCATTTGGATATTTTTCCTCATCAGTAGTAGTAGTCCGATTATATTTGTCTTTGTATTCATTATTCTCTTGTTCGAAACAAGTAATGAAATCTTTTGATTTTTTTTTTCAAAAATATGTTAAGTAAGAAAATAAGAAGTCTTCACTAAAATTTTGCCATCGTACTGTCATTTAATGCTACATAAAAAAAAAACAATTTTTGTTATTTTCACAATGGATTTACTAATTATTTTCAGGCTCGTGCACGTATTATGCAAATTCATAGTCGTAAAATGAATACAAACAAGGATGTTAATTATGAAGAATTAGCTCGTTGTACAGATGATTTTAATGGTGCACAATGTAAAGCTGTTTGTATTGAAGCTGTATGTATTTATATTCATATAAATAAATATGATAATTAATTTAATAAAAAACAAAAATAATTTCTTATTTCTAAGGGTATGATTGCATTACGTCGTAATGCTGTTGAAGTTCAACATGAAGATTTTATGGATGCTATTCTTGAAGTACAAGCAAAAAAGAAAATGAATTTGAACTATTATGCTTGATATAATCAAATGTTTTTATTTATTTGTTTGTTTTCTCTTTCTATTGTTAATTCAATCATGCGTTTCCATTGTTCTCTCTTTCACCTCTTCTTTCTTTTTTTTAACGTAACACAAAAACAAAATAAATAAATATATATATCTATATGAAATTCCAGATTATCTATCAACGATGATTGTTTGACAGATTTTTCTTTTCATGACTATGTAATATGAGTTTTGTTTTGTTTTTCTTATTGATAAATCAGATCTTTAAAATTTTTATTGAATCAAAATTATTAACAAAAATTCTTTGTTAAGAATAAATTTTTCATTTCGTGAGTATACTATAAGATCCATTCGATATATTCGATGAATCAAAATATTCTAAGATAAATTAATAATAAATTAATTGATTTAATATATAAAAATAATATACCGTAATGTGAAATATTTCCAACACCAATACCAATCATGACGCCTATTGTTATAATAGCTAATGTACAGAAAAAGAAAATAGCAAATCGACGTGTTGCTGGATCTCTTGAAAAGAAAATAACAAAATTAATAAATTGATTGTATTTATAGAGGTTTTTTTGTTACCCTTGAATTGTAGGATATGTAGTAGGTAATGGTTTTGGTAATTCATTAGATTGCATTTTTATTATAGAATTTAAATGATGAGAGCAATGTTTTTTTTTTAGAATCGTTGCTTCCGTTTGTTATTTTGTTTTTTTTTTTCCTTTGCTCTTCTTTCAGTAGTCTTCGATAACTCAAGGAGAAATATAATTTTTTCTGCAATTTGTCACGCATCGTTAAGTGATTCATTACATTTTTTTTTCTTTCTAATTATAGGTCCTTCAATATTGATTATGGTTGATTCAAATTTTTGACTCATGTTAATTATCATAAAGACTTTTTTTTGTTTTTTGAGTAAATCAATTGGAATTATCGTATAAATAAATATCATTAATGTGTTTAATCACATACAGATATAAACAATATATAAATGTACTAGAAACTGTAACATTTATCCATAATATTCAAAACTTTATTGTTTTCTAAAATCATACAATCGTCAATGGACAAATTTAGCAAAGATTGAAACTATCATGAATAATTCTATATTGAAGTAATATCTTGCGTATAAAACTATTCATAATTTTTGTAGATACAAACTTAATTGATCAAATAATAATTGTATTCTTTGAGAAATACCGTGTTTCTCTGTCATTTCACCAATAAGAATTCGAATATACCCGATCAATTCAAATTTTAACATCAATATGCTCCTCAATTCGAGATTAAATATTTCAACCGAGAAAAAACAATCGTATCTTTCTATATTTAAATAATGATAGTATTTTAATTCTTGCTGACGATTTCATTTTTATTGTACTATTAACTTGATTTACATAGTAAAGTTCTATTTTCCGGAGCGTTAAAATTATTATTAAAGTGAGACATAAGAATAACTTATGCTGTTCATCTATTGTTCTCTATGATTTCATAATTCTATGATGGCTAAGAAAAAAATCAAGGATACAAGTGTAAAAATTTTTTTCTTCTTATAATACAAACAAAAAATTCAGTTGTTTTACTGTTCTTCTTTTTTTTTTTTTTACTTCAATGAAAAGTTACTTTATTGTATTAATGAAACATGATGTATATGAACTTGGAAGGCTTCGATTAATATATGAGAGCAAAAAATAAATAAATCGAAATATAATCTTTAGAAGACATCTTTTCGCTCGTAGATTTAATGACTTTTTGTCTAATACAAAAAAAAAAAAGTTTTGAATGAATAAAACTATCGTATATTAATACACGGAAAAGTATGAAAAATCTATTATTTCTTCTCTTTGTCTACCTCTTTTTTACCTTATATTCTTCTATTGTATTACAAAAAGAAAATAATAATAATAATAATTGAAAAAAATAGATCGTTGAATTAAAAAAAAAAAAAAACTAGTAAGTCAACTATTGACACTTCGATCGTCGACAATTATTAAACGATTCTATTTCATATTTAACACATATATTATTATAATATTTTAACTTAATCATCTATGAATAGTAGTTTATTAAATTAATAAAACAAAAAGAAAATGCATGTTACACGTATTGTTCCAATTGAAAATCATAATGGTCAATTTAGTAATATGCGAATGCATTTACAGCCTACGGTAAGTATTCAATCCAATCAACTAGATATATATATATATCTTAAGCATAAAAAAAATTAAATTTACTTTTGATTTTTCTTGATCTGGAATATATTCGAACAAATCCGAGTTCCTTTAATCTCCTGAGATAATTATTTCAAATTTTTTTTCTTTTCATAATCCAAGCGTTGAAAAACTTATGAGTCCAACAGGATTTTTGTTATACTGATTGAAATTTACTTGCTATGAAAGCTTAGGGGAGGGGAGCGATTTCCTTAAAATAACGAGTAGAGAAAATTTTAAAAAAAAAATCCTTATATTTTATTTTATTTCAAACTTGTTTCAATGACAAAATATATAACTGTAAAAATTCATTGAAGAGTGAAGTCTAATAAATATATATTTGATGAGAATTCTTTCAAGATTTTTTTTTTTTTTTGTTCTTTTAGCAACATCTTTAACAATTAAATGATTGTTATTTGAAATTTTTTATTATTCAATTGATCATTAGTCTAACAAAATATTTATATTTATTCTAGCCACCAATTCCCATTACTTATGCTACAGCAGCAATACCAGCATTTGCTCCATTCGGTACTGAATATACACCTGAACAAAGAGTAAAAATTATTGGTAGTCGATGTATTTTAATACCTCAATCAATTACGTCTATACCTAAATTAGCTGAAAAAACGTAGGTTGCAAAAAAAAGAAAAGAATTATTTCTTTTTTTTTCTTACGCATTTACACAATAACGATTTCACTTCCTCATTCAAACTACATAAACATAACGGGCAGTTTTATAAAAAAGAAAAATTGATTTTTACGCTTTTTAATAGCAAAAAAAAAAGAAGACTGAGTACTATTACGACCGCAAGAAGTGGTCAAATAAAGCACGTACACATACTCTCTTCGTTTTTTTTTCTTTTGTTTCGATACAAACACAAGCAGCAACCAGCGAAAAAAAAAAAGTTACCCAAGCAACTAAAATTACTCTTTTTTTTTATCAACGACAGAATGACAAAGTAGTAGCAACAACAAACATATACATAAAAGAGCAAAGAGAAGAAAGTGTTACTTTGTGTGTTTATTGACAACTTCATTAAATGCGTCGTTTTTCTTTTGATTCATGAAATATTAAGTTCGTTTCTTTTAAAAATAAAAAATGGCGTTTACACGATATTATCCTATGTCAAGTCATATTTAGTATAATAATATTTAAAAGATTTTTAATTAATTAATAAACAAAATTCTTTTGTTTTGTTTTATTGTAGTGATCCAGCAGTAGCTCCAACAAAACCTATTCAACATGTTACTGCAGTTGATAATTCTAAAATGCAACATCAAAATACAGCAAGATTTGATACAACTTATCGTACGGAATTTACTAATCGAAATCGAAATTATGTATCTCATCAGGTATGTATATTACTATATCGAAAAAACAAAAAAAAAAGAAACAATCTATCATATCTTTAAAAACTATAACAATGAATTTTTTCTATAATCATTGTTGAAATATATCTTTTTTCATTACAAGAAAAAGGATTTCAATAGTTGTATTGAATTTTATTTATTTATCACTTTTGTGTAGGACGTTTTGTTTTTTAATTTTCACGCAAAATATGTTAACAATCAAATTTAAGAATCATTTTTCTTTTGACTAAGTTTAGTTTTGAATAGTATTTTTAGAGATCTTAAAATTTGTATTACTCATTTTGTTGTTACTTTATTTTTTCGTGTTGTTTCAAATATAGAAAATGAAACTTTCTTTCTATAAAATATATTTTCATTCGTTTCAATTGTTAATAGTCAAACAATAAACATTTTAAACATATTATCAAAATTAAATCTACGTCGTTTAATATTTTATGAAAGAAACAATTAAATAGAATTTAAAGCATTGCACATTTTGAGTTGTGAGTTATTGTAAAAAAGAAAAAAAAGAAATTTTAAATTTGTACTTGATGACAAACATCCTTTTTTTTTAAGTTTTCTTCCTTTTGCATATATATAAAATTGCATCAATTTCGATAAGCTATTGCCTATGTAAATGTATGCAAATTAAAAAGAAAAAAAAAAGAATTTTTTTTTTTATTTCAATTTCTTAAAATAAATAAAAAGAAAATGTTGAAGTTTAAAATTATACTAATGGAAAAATGGAATTGACTTGAATAGTATTTTAAAGATTGAAATTCTATTTTACTCTTTTTTCATACATTATTATAATCATATGAAAACAAATAAATAATCTTTCTATTTTAAGATATATATGTAATAATTTTTATTTTTGTCTAATTATATACAAAATATAATAATCTTAATTTTTTATCAGGATCAATATACAAAAGCAACTCGACAATTTAAAAATGCTCTCAATCAATATCCTGTATTACCACCAATATCTGCAAATAATAATCGACCTGAAACATCAGATCGTAAGAGTGTCACTGATGGTCAACAACAAATACAACAACCATTTAATGATCAAGTCGTACCTAGTAATGAAACAATGCCATCATTAAATTTTAATAATGAAAGAGAATATTATGATAATCAATATCAACAACAACAACAACAACAACAACAACCATTGATGAATAATGAAGATACATATTTACCTGATGAACCAGTTCTATTAACTAATTATGAAGAAGATCGTTTAGCTGAACAAATTCGTACTCAATTAGGAGGTCCTGTTGCAGTTGATCGATTAAAATTATTATATCAACAATTAGCTGCTTATGATCCAAATCTAACAGGTTATGTACATTATTCAAATATTCAATCGTTGACTTATCAACTTGGAGTAAAAATTTTTAATAATTTTTTTTTTATTTAATAGAAAATTTTCTTTTTTTTGGTTAGCTTCATATGGCTGATGATACACTTCGTTTTGCTATGTGTAAATTTGTATCATCAGATCGTCAACATGGTTTTGTTAATTATGAAGATCTTATTCGATATTTTGGAAAATGTTTAGCATCAGTTTCTCCTAATCAATACGAGTAAGTTATATTTCATTATCATATGAAGTAAAAATAATAAGAATTATCAATATCTACATTCCTATATCTCTTGATAGCAAAAAAAGCAATAAAATTTTCCTATAATCTAAACATATTCACACACACACACATGATCTTATTCCCGTCTTCTCAGTTATAACTTTACAGGAGTCGCCAGTACCAGTTTGGCAAATACTGGTTACTACACACTATCTATCATCGTATAGATAAAAGGTAGGTATAGAAAAATAAATTACTATCGATTCGCTCCTTCTAAATTTTTCTTGCTCATAAATGATTACTTGTAAGTTAGTTGTACTTGATAGAACGATACATATTACAAAAAAATTTTAATCAATAATTTTCTATACAGTAATCAACAACAACAACAGGAACGAAATAGTCCACAAAAAACAATACGACCTAATATTAATCAATTTTCAAATGATAATGAACAATTTGATCCTGATGAACGACAAATACGAGTTTTATTAAAACAAAATTTAAAACATTTTGATCTTAGTGGTACAATTGATTTTGATAAATTAACACATGAATTAAATAATGTTGATAGAAATCAAAGTGGAGTTTTAAATCGACAACAAATTGAAGAAGTTGTATATAAAGTTCGTATACCATTACAACGTTCATTAATTTATCAAATATTAGAAAAACATTGTCGAGTATCACCAAGATTATATGAGTAAATATATAATTAATAAAAAAAAAACAACAACAATAGAATTTCTTTTATTTTAGTTGGAGAATGTTTGTTCAATATTTACAAGAACAAATATTTGATATAAAACAAATTCAAGATCGTTCAAGTCCAGTTTATACACAAGTATAAAACTTAAATTTTTTTGTTTTTTGTACTAAGATTTTTATTATTTTTGTTGAATATTTTATCTTTAGTATGTTCCCAGTCGTAATCAATGGCTTGATAATCTTCAAAAAGAATTTCATGAAAAAGATCGTTTACGTATTATTGATCGATTCATTTCTAATAATGAAGGAGTGCGATTGGTAAATAATAAAAATTCCAAAAACAAATTCATTTCACATTATTTTTTTTTTAGGAAAGTACACATCCAACAGCTTGGTTTACACGATTTTTACGTTTGGCTAATGCTATGTATACTCATCGTCGTAATTCGAATGTATCACGTATGTATTTGATATTATGAATTATTTTGATTTACTTTTGTTTTTTTCAGAAGAATTTGTATTACCTCGAGAAGAAGCTCGTCGACTTTTTCGTGCTTATAATCATATATGGGATTTGAAAATTGATGAATATACAATACAAAAAGTTTTTGAAGGATGTTCTCGAAATGGACATGTTGTTATTGATGAAGCACTTAAACAACTTGCTAAATAAACAGATTTTTCTTTTTTTCTTTTTTTAAATATTCACAATGTCTTGTTTTACCTTTCAAGATTTTTCTTTAAATAAATATTCAATGTTTTTAATAAAAGAATGATTCTTAATTGATCGATTAGTTTATATTAAAAGATAATGACGTTATTTTGTATCAGTGTTTTATCCAGGATTTTTTCTCCGGAGGGGCGATTTGAATTTCCGAGGGATCAATCCATGTATTCGTAGCACGATTATCACAAGTCTCGGGAGGGTGAACTCGATTTTCTGGGAAGGGCGCCGCCCCTCCCCCTCCCCGGGCACCCCTCTGCATAAAACACTATTTTGTATTTATTTGAATATGTACAAAGTGTCTTGCAAGAATATATTAAACTGAAAAAATGTCAATCGAATCATATTTTGTAAAAATATGATTTCAATTTATTTTTCTCATTCAATATTCATGAATATAAATTTTAAGATGTATGTTTAGGAATATTATTCCGACTGTTGAAAATATTAGTGTATTGAATATCACCGGTGTTTTTTTTCTGCTAGCAAACGATCACTGTTCTTCTTTATATCATTTGCGATGATTTTCTAAGATTCCAAGTGACTTATAGATTTATTTATTTATTAAATATAAACGTAATAGAAATGTCGAATGTAGCAAAAGTTTTGCATGTTTTATTCATCCTATTTAGAAACATGATAAAATATGATTGTTTTTTTTAAAGATGCATCATCGAATGTCGTACGCAGATCAAAGTAAAACCAAATCCTTATAGCAAATTGCAAAATTTTAATAGGCTACTAAAATCAAACATATGTTGCATCTGATTATTTCTCCCAAGAAAAAAATCGAAAAAGTCGATTTTACACTTGACCATTTAGATCATTCTATTCACCAGAAATATGCATTTCTACATTTTGATAATTCACACGTTTTCGAATATATTTCCAATGATTTGGTTTATCGAATAATGATTTACAATTTATTAAGATCAATATTGTCTGATGATTCTTTCACATTCATACTCTTATCTTTGAATAATAGTCTTTTCACTAGTCACTGCTATGTTAACAACTCTTCTAGCTACTATGAATAATAATAGAAAATCATGATCAATTGCACTAGGTTAAAATCACTTAGATTCAACATGCCATGCTCTTATTCATGAGTTGATCTGATTGTAAATTTATATGCGTCGATTTCTTATTGCGAGATATCGATTGAATTTTATTTCTTTTTTTTTTAGTGAAATACTCTTCATTATTTCTTTATATTTAATTAAGTCTATTGAAAAAAAAAAGAAATTGATTCATTGCATCAAATTATAATCAAAAATTAGTTTCGAATATTTATTCCATGGAAATTGTGACAAGTGTTTGAAGGAGAGAGAGAAAGAGTAAATGAAGAGAAGCGTCTAATGCTGACACATTGTATCGATTATTATTTATACAACAAGGTCATCAACTCTGTATCTTTGTCTGTAAGTGTCAATATACATTTTATTTCAAGGTATATCTAAATATACAATCCACATAGACTTCTGTAGTTCATCAATAATAAATTTACGAACATTATAAAAAAAAACGATGAAATAATTATTTTAATAGATTTAAATTGATTAAATATGTTAGATTGAATTTACTTTTCAAGACATAAATCATTGATATTGAAGATATTCTAATGAATTACTATACGTGATAATCTATGTGCAAAATCAATACAAATGATTTAAATTTGATAATGACAAAGATAGTCCTTTATCAAAAAAAAAAATTTCTCATAAGACGAAGTGTGAAAAATAGAGCCTTTTGAGACTTTCTTATTGATGTCCTGATGTATAAGATTGAGAACGATACTTCATCATTATTATTATTATTACATATGTTGAAGTGTTTACTTCTTTATTCTATAATCCAACATTATCTCTTGAATTGTTCACTTATCAAATAATTATCATATATATACCTCCTACCTTTCATTTCAATGAAAGCATTATTATATCTTTTTTTGTTTGATCCATTGAATAATGTATAAACATAATATTACGTATCTTCATTAAACATCTCGTTTTTTTTTAAAAGATAAGAAACGATCAAATAAGAATATATTGTAACAATAGTTTTTCTTTTCTTTTTATTCAAACATACGAAATAATAAATAGACTGTTTTATGTATGCATTATTTATTTCCTCATTATGTAAATCTTGAAGTCCTTTAATATATACATTGTATCTAGCTTATATAATACTTTCGTTTGTGTTTTTATATTCGTATAAATATTGAGTAATTGTTATTCAAACCATCAAAAACAATCATGTGTAACGATTATTAAAACAGATGTGATATGGCCTTCTCTAAGTAATTCATATTTAATTTAGCGTCTTTTTTTTGTTATTGTCATAACAACACAGACATTGTATGAGGGTCAACTAAAAATAATTAATGTATTGATGTTTATTTCTTTTTTATATCGATACAATATTAAGTTATGTACCTTATATATTAATAGAATGAGAAAACCTATTAAAATAAAATGTTATCAGTTAGTACCAACAATGAACAATTCTATTCGAATATGCATAAAGTTCATTTGATAAGTGTAAAAAGATATGTATAAGTATTAAAATTAACTATTAGCTTTCAATGTCGAACAGTATTATGAAATAATGCGTACGAAAAAAAAAGAATCATATTCCGTCGCACTCGAGTGCCAACATACGTACCAATTGTAGAGTCTTTCTTTTTTTCTCTCCTCTTCTCTTATATTCTCTTATCTATAAGATCTGATCTTTCAGGAAGGTCACTACCATAATAAAAAGTAGAGAAAGTGAAGAAGAAAAAAAAAAGACAATGTTATATATTAACTTCAGGTTGTCCAACAATATTTTTCGTTCGTTTTTTTTTTCTTCTTCTTGTATTGTACCTTGACAAAAACCTTGTGTCTATTTTTTTTTTGTTAGAAAGATATTTGTGATATATATATTACCTTGTCTTTGTGCATCAGTTTTCATAGTAAAATATATCAAAAAAGAAAAAAAAAAAAACATTGAACACTGTTATATAAAATACAATAAAACTAATTAAAAGTGAGAATTATAAACATAAACATGTAGATTTCATTGAAATCGTAGACATACATAGTCTTTTAAAGCAATATATTCATTAGAATAAATGATCGATATTGACAAATTGTCATCTCAAGAACAGTACTGACTTGAATAATTATCGTAAGGAAAGTATATTACGCTCTTCTATGTATTGATTGATGTAGGATAGGAAAAAAAAATAGAAACTATTTCTAGACACTCATTAATCATTTAGTTCTTCTATTCTATAACAATAAAAATCATATCATTACACTTTTTGTTTTAGATAGAAAAATGTTTAATTGAATAAATAGATACAATATGGATTATTTCGATAATAACGAATCATCATCTGTTAGTTATCTTAATTCAATTCAAGGAATTCAATTTGATGGACATTCATATGCACTTTATGGTATTAGAAAATAAAAGTTTATTTCAATTTTTTCTTTACTTACTGTATATTGTTTTCTCTTTTTTTTTTTTATAGATCCTAATTTTAAAATAAATGATTCATTTACAATAAATTTTCAAATAAAAACATTTGCTAATAATGGTCTTATTTTATGGATTGAAGATCCTTTACCAGAATCAAGTTTTACAATTGAAATACAAAATCGACAGGTTTTATTTTTTTGTTATGTTGAATATTTATATTTTCATTTTATTATAAATAGCTTATAGCTCGAGCTGTTGTCAATGGTCAACCATATAGTGTTCGTACAGATTTTACAAAAAATCGTTTATGTGATGGTGTATGGCATTGTATTCAAATACGTCTTGAAGGTAGTTTACTTTCAATGAAAGTTGATAAACGACATTATTCAAAAAGTGAATTACGTGTTCATACAATTGATCTACGTGGTCCATTATTTATTGGTGGTTATTCCGAAAAATATTCACCAACATATTTATCAGTTCGTACAAATTATTTTTTAAATGGAAATATACGAAATTTAAAAATAAATGAAAAACAAATTGATTGGCTTGCACCACGTTCTACAACTGTTAAACGTGAATTTTATAATTTAAGTACAAAAATAATGCCATCAAAAAATAATCGATCATTTTCAAATTCACCAACATTAAATAAACGTACATTGTAAACAATATTATTTTATTTATAATTAAGAAATATATTTATGAGAACTAAAAAAGAAATTTTTTTCTTTTTTTTTTTTTTTGTCGAAATTCATTTCATATAAAACGAAAAATCATTTTTTGTTTTCTTCTTTTTTTTGTAAGAATAAATAAATAGTAGATAGGGCTTTTTTGTTTTTGCAACTATTGATACTTCTCAGATAAAATGATATAAATTGCTTAATGAATAAAATGGCGCCCGATAGAATTATTTGATGCAATGACAAATTTAATTGAACAAAAAAATCTATATAATTCACCATGTGATGAAATATCAAAAATAAAAAAAAATCGAGGACTTGGACCTGAATTTATTTATCCATTTATTGTACTTTTTTTTGCTACTATACTTCGAAAATTACTTAGGTATTATGTTTTAATTAATTTAAATTCTATTCTTTGTTTTGTTCTAAAGACATTATCATATTTCATTACCATATACAGTTATATTAATGCTTGTTGGTGCTGTACTTGGTGGTTTTTATCAATATGAACTTATTAAAAGATTTACATTTATTGCTGATTTAACACCTGTTCAAATTCTTTCAATATTTTTACCTATATTAATATTTGAAAGTGCATTTTCATGTGATCCACATATTTTTATTAAATGTCTTGGACAAATTCTTACATTAGCTATATTAGGTAGATATTATTTTAATAGTAGAATAAACAAGAAGGGTTCTTTTTTCATAGATACTAATCTAAATTAAATTGAACTGATTAAGTTTTGTGTTTAGGAAAAATTTCTTCTAATTTGAATATTTTCATATTATTTCTATTGACAAATTGTAGAGTCAAAACGTAAAATATTCGATGTTTTAACTAAATACTAAAGAAATTTTTATAGATAATGTAATTGATATTTTCCTTTGAAGAGGTATTCCTTGCTCTTTTTTCGGCTATTTCTAGTTATCGAAGAAGATGCAACCGATTCGCCTGATATTTTTACCGCGGATACTTGAAAGTATTCTTCTAAGATGAAATTACTCGTTTTCACTTTTGATCGTTCTATTTAGATTTTAAGAATGTTGAACACTGATGCTCTGTTTTTTTCGGAAAAAAAATAAGAAAGTGAGATTTTTAAAAATGCTTAAAATAATCTCTGATATCTATTGAGAAAGAATTTCAATCCCAGTGAATACAATTAGAGATGGAGTACCATCATTTGATTCTTTGTAGTTCTGTGAAAATACCAAAATCTTTCAGAAGAAATCGTGAACACATTGTTTGAAATTTTTTTCGTGTCTCTTTATTTTAGATGTTCTATCTATAATAAAAATTTCAAGTAGTAAGTTGTATTCTCTTCAAGAACTCACAAGAGTTGAAATTCCCGTACGTAGCCAAGTTAACAAGTGCAGCGTGTCCTAAAAGTATGTTGAAGTACATAGTTTTAAGAATGGTTAAATTTTAGTCATTTATCATTGTGAATCTTAAAATGTAACTCGAATTAGGCAAGTATATGCATGACGTAGACTCTACTAGAGATACTTTTCCACTCTTTTGTGAAATCAGATCAGTAGCAAATCAATAAAGTTCAGAATGTTAGACATCATCAAATATTTGTTTTGTTACAAATGTATGTCTTATTTTATGAACAATAATACACTTAATACTGATTGAATATTTTCCGATTATGACAAAGATTTACAAGGTCAATAGGAAGATATGTCCAAAAATATGAAGTTACATATTACAGATAATAATAATCAAATTGTTTTTCACGGTGGACTTATATCCTATATCACAGTTCAAATTTAATATAAGATTTTTACATAAAACTTATTAATATTGACAATTGCTAGATATAATCACAAGGGAACATTTCCAAGTAGTTCGCTCTCATATATAGAGAATCACTATAGTAATATAGCTTCTAGTGAATTCCTGCTCATAGTTACGTTTGGTCTTACGAGAGAA
>CAJNOP010000694.1:37998-60189 GCA_905250075.1 Rotaria sp. Silwood1 | reverse complement strand
GTTAATAAATAAAAGAAGTATAGCAATAAAAACACAAAAATATCAAGAGAAGAAAACCAATTGAGGTGCACAGTAAAATTGAATGTGACAATCACAAAAAAAGAAATATGTCATCTCGATCGTTCATCTTCCTATCTGACAAAAAAGAAATGCCTTCCTTTTTCTTACTGGATATACACGGTCTATAGAAAAGTTTTTGGACAAAATGTTTGCCCATTTTTGACTCTCTTAAAAGTATCCTAGACGAGTGAAAAACTAAGGGTTAGAACCAGAATTTTGTGCTCTTTCGGAATATGGGCTCAGAAATTGTGTATCTGTTTTCGCTCGAGAGTAGCGAAGAAATCTTTGAAAGGCCTAAAAACATAGTTTAGACAGAAAATTTCGTGTTTCCATTCTTGGTGTTCAAAACTAAATGCTGAAACTTTTCTTTACATATCAGCTTGTAGAGCAAAATTTGCTCTACAAAATGTAGTAATTCAGTTTAATTTTTTGTTCTGATAAAATATCTAAATTGTTGTTTTTCTATCAGTCGTATTTTTGAAAAATCGATTTTTTGATCAAAATTCGATTTAGACAGATGTAGCTCTTACGAAAATGGTTATAGTTTCACTTATGTAAAAGCTACATTTTAGTTCGACATAATATTTTGTAAAGGATTGTTCACTCTACAAAATTATCAAAGTGAACCATTTTTAGCACGGACTTACTGAGGTCGCAAATGCCTGTTTGTTCGCCACTCACATCAATTTTTCAGGACGTTTTAAGATTCCCTTACTAGTCTAGGACAAAAATAGGTATTCAATTTCTGAGCCCATATTCTGAAACAGCACAAAATTCTGGTCCTAATCCCTAGTTTTTCACTCGTCGAGAATACTTTTAAGAGAGTCAAAAATGGGCAAACATTTTGTTCAAAAACTTTTCGATAGACCGTTATTAAAAGCAAAAAAAAACGAATTTATTACATCAATAAAATAAAATAAGACCAAAAAAAAGAATGTTTATTTTTTGCCAATTACATCAATGTTCTTCTACTTGATGAGTTTGAATAACAAATGGATTTGGTGCATCAGGTCCAACATCAGCTAATTTATGATTGACTCTAGAAAATAAAACTATTATCAAATCGATTAAAAAAAAGCAAAAAAATCTTTCAACATACTCGCGATGTGTAGCTTCATCAGCACGTATAGCTAATAGAACATCTTTCATTGTAGCATTTTCAGATAATTTCCAATAATTTTTAGCAATTTTTGGTGCTGATAAAATTAACCATGCTGGAAGTTTACCATTATCAAGCTCTTCAATACATCGTGTATAAGTAATAACAGCTTCTTCTTCAAGAAAACCAACAAAACGATGACATATTCTTGGTGAAAGAAGATATGTAAGAAAGAAAGCACTTAAACACACAAAAAACAAAAAAAAAAGAAACAATAAATATTTGATTTATTGATATTATTTGTAAAAATAAAAAAAAATTCTTACTTAAAAAATACACCTTGACCCAATAAAACTAAACTACGAAAGATCCAATCTGGTTGTCGTAATTCTAAAAATGTAAGTAAATGCATACGTTCATTTTCTGCTTCAGATAAAAGTGTATGAATCCATCCATAATCACGACGCATTGTACCTTCAAATAATGAAACGATTATCCAGTATCATTCAAAGCTTAGAAGTTTACGAAGTGATTTCATATGACGACTCATTCCACTAACCATTCCTGGTACACCAGCAATTGATTCGAGAAATATAAAACGTCTTAACCATTGTTGTTCAGTCATAGTTTTATATGAGTGTTGAGTTTCTTGTTTGAAATCAGATTTTGATGGATGCATATAACCAGTAAATGTATCGAAAAAAAAACGCAAAGTTCGAACAGCTCCATAGGCTACACGATCATGCCATGATTCAAATTTTTTATGTGTTATTTTAATATTATTAAGGTCTTTTTCTGTATAAATTTGATGATGCATCATATAATCTTCTGGTTCTATAAAAAAAAGTGTAAACAAAAAAAAAACGAAGTTTAACAAGAATTTTATTATTGTAAATAAATGTCTCTGCTTATAATTCATTATTATCTTTCTTTATACATACGTTTATGTTGAATTATTGCTTTAGTTACAGCTCGCATATGAGGATGTTCTTCAATTGAATCTATCTTTGCCATATCTTTATTCATTAATGGTATACTTGTATGAAGAAGACATTTAGATTGAATAGAATTCAATTGATAAAAATATTTAATTGTTGGCGAAGATAAATAATGAATATTAAATAATAATTTTGTATTTTTCATTGTATTAAAGAACAAAACAAAAAGTAATATGAAAGGCACCGGAAGAACAAGCATCAATTATATAAGAAAAAGTTGTTTATTCATGACGTCATTTATGTTCTTCTTTTCCTATTGAATGACGTTATGAGAGAAGAGGATAAGGTTCACAAATGTACCAATTGCGTAGGCTTGAAGTGCAAATGCAGAAAAAATGCTGATGTCATGATGAATGAAGCAACTAGACATAACATCAATTAAATGCGAAAATATATTGATAAATCGAATATTGTTTGAGAATGTAATAAATAAATTATGTTCTTTTGGTACTAATCAATGTCATAGAAAGAGTAAAATCCTTTCGAGAATTAATTAAAATACATCATCAAGTTATATAATAATGAGTCTTTTTTTTTATGAATGTCAAATTGAACATCAGTAATTTTTAAGAAAAATTATATTGATAAAACGCTTTTAGTGAAGAAAATTATTATCATATTTAATGAAGTTAATCATTTCATATTTTAAATGACCGATTTTTAGGTAAAAGAATGTAATCTATTTTTTTTTTGTTAGATTTATAAGATATGGCAAAAAAGTTCGCGACAATTTTCATATCGATATAAATAGAAAAATTTCAGAGAACTTTTTTCGACAAATTATACCATAAGATACAGCGTGAAAAGCTCTACAATATCCATAAGATCGCTTATTTTATAGTTGTGGTTTTTGTTTTTCAAAATAGACAAAATTTTGAGCGACCGAATTTCGACCATATGAAAACAATATTTTTTTAGTACAAGATGAATTCGCTCTTTCTTATTCCATCTTTTTATCATTGTTCTTTGTAAATTGTAGAAATTTTCACGCTGCATCTTGTGGTATAATTTGTTGAAAAAAGTTCTCTGGAATTTTTCTATTTATATCGATATGAAAATTGTTGCGAACTTTTTTGACATATCTTATATTAAACGCATGTAAACAAAATGTAACTATCAAGATATTAAAATTTATTATTCATACATTATCTTTCTTTCGAAAATATTCTTATAAAAATTTGTATTGATGATCACTAAACATGAAGAATCAAGGAAGAATGTACAGGTTTAATATCATCAGCACCTTGTACTACTGAAACTTAGAAGTAAGGCTAGTAGAGATGGAGAACAAGATGATACATAGAAGTGAGTGTTATATTATTCCGATAAAATTTAAGAAGTATTTTTAAAACTTGACTAAAAGTTTCCGATGTCTAAGAATTCAAATCTACAGATGAATTATTCAGAATCTCAAGTTTGATTTTTTTTTCGGTAAAAATTCTTTATATTCAACAAAATAATCTTATCTTGATCTAAAAAATGTAATGGCCCAGGTCAAAGCTCGGTACGTCGGAACCGATCGGTTCCGTTGAATTCCGACGATTTCTTTACTACAGGATTCCGGTCCAGATTTCGTCGGACCAGTTCCGATCAGGTTCCGTCGATTTCCGACGAATTCCTGGTCGAAATTTTGCAGAACTTAACGGAATTTTTCCGGCGGAAACTGGACCGGAATCCTGTAGTCAAGAAATCGTCGGAAGTCAACGGAGCCGACCGAAAACCAACGGAATCTATAGGATCCGCTGCTGGAAAACAAAGGAAACAAACGGTTCCGGCGATCGGAACAGTAGACCTGGGTAGCACCTCAATTTCTATCTAATTCTTCAAAATTCTATTAGCATCACAATATTTTTCAATATTATTTCATACACTGTACCTGCATTTACCTCTTTCTATACTATAGAAAAAGAAATCAACAAAAATGTCGAGATGAATCGAATCAAATATTTTTTTATCAATTAATATCTTTTCTCAACCAAAAAAAAAAAAAAAAAATCTTCAAACACAAATGTAAACAATGTTTTACTTATCAAAATCAGGAAAACATAAATGAAAAAGAATGTTGATGATAGAGAAAATGAAATTAAGAAGTATATAATCATTATATATAATCCAAAGAAAAGAAAATAAAAAGAATAAGTGTTTTTTTCCTAATGATCGATATACACTTTCATAATGATAATTAGTTTATTCATAAGTATGATATTGAAAGTATCAGTTAAATTTTTTTAAAAATTCTTCAGCACACATTCGTGCACGTGAACTAACAGCTAATTTCATTTCACTAATTTCTTTATCAATTTCTTCAAGAAAATAAATTATAAAATCAACCAAACGATGTTTATACATTGTTTCAGCATGAAAATTTGTTATTAAAAAACTAATATCATAACCCTAAATCAACAAAAAAATTATTATCTTTTATATAAAAGTAAATGAAGATTTAACATACAGGTATTGGTTTTCGACGAAGTATATGAAAATCATCAGCACGTTGCATCATAAAACGCATGAAACGTTTACATAAAATTTTTTCAAGTTCATCAGCCTATTGAGTTTGATATAAAAATTCGATTACTAGAAATAATTTAAGAAAATTTTTTACTTGTTTAACACCAATACTAATTCGAACAGAATTAATAGAACCTTCAATAAGAATTTGTTCATTTTGATTACGACTAATAATAACCGGATTAAGTAATAATTGTTTTGAAGATCTAATAAAAATAAGAAAAAAAAAAGATTATAGTATTTGTTTAAATTATTTTTGTTTTTTTTTAATACATACTTCACTTCAATCTCAGGTTTATTATGTCGTTCAACAACTTGGGATTCAAAATTTTCAATACAAAAAGCAGCTTGAAGAGTTGCTCGAATAGCATCAAGATATGGTTTATGAGCAGATGCCTAAATTAATAAAATAATAATATTATTGATTACAAACTACGTTCGAGAAAAGGTAAACTTACTCTAGGAGGCACCGGCTGTGTCATGATATATCGAGTATGTAGGCAAACGAAAACGTGTAGATAAAAAGAAAAAAGCCACAAATGAATGAAAATAAAATAATTGATGTTAAAACAGAACAAAATGATACTGTCATGATTCGTTCATTGTTAGTACCATTAGGTAGTCACATTTCATTTGATTAATGATAAATAGCGGCATCTATTTAAAACTAATATATGAAATTGTTAACTTGCAGCTTCTTTCTATAGATACTCCATTGAGTTAACAAGGATTCATAGTCAACTGTTTGATTACATATTTTAGCTGTCACTAGATTTTTATCAACATAAGGAAAATTAAAATGAAAAACACAATCGATTTTACCTGTCTTCATGATGAGAAGAAATTAGCGCCGCACCCTATTTCTAATCTTATTGATTGATGAATGAACTAATCAGATAGCTGAATTCTTTTGGTAATAAACACTTTCTCATCTTATTGTTTTCATATTTCTTCGGTATATCAAGAAAGAAAAACTCATGGTAAGAAACTCTCAAAATATCATTCATCTTTTTTTCTTTCTTTCTAGTCAAATCTATATATTCTATTTGAACATGCATCTGGTTATGCATTATTTCGTGTTCGTGAATTTGAAGAAATTGGTATGAATATACCACAAGTAGAAGCAAGTGTAATTGATCTATCAAAATTTGCAACTGTCGTTAAACTTGTGGCATTTCATCCATTTCAATCTGGTGTTAATGCACTTGATAATATAAATGCTATATCTGAAGGTTAATTTCGTATATATTTTCTTTTTGTATATTAAAAAAAAACATAAAAGTAAAGAGTCTAACTACAATCTCTACAAGATTAAAATATAAAACACAATATAGCTGTTCTTGCTAATCATAGAGAGATTATTTTATCGTACATTTATTCTTACTTAACCTCTTAGAAAGGCAATAGAGAAGAAGAAGTTCGTATGCTATAACGAAACATATGTGGCGCCAAGTCCTATGGTTTCGACCCCAATAGTCTCTTTTTTAATTTATGTAATCAATGACTGGCACATATTTTTGAATCATCATCCCTCTTTAATTCCGATGGAGACAAGTTTTCTCTCATAGTTTCACACACCTCTTAGCTTTAGTGATATGAGATTTATGAAAATATTTACTTCAACATTCATCTTTAAATCCATATTTCACAGGTTTAGTTCATGATGATCTACGAACATTTCTTGATACAAATTTACCAAAAGAAAAAAAACGTGCTAAAATGATTCTTGGTGTTGCTGATCCACGTATAGCATCAGCTATAAATGAATTATTTTCAATAACATGTCAACATACAGGTGTTATACCAGAACTTTTACGAGGTAAAATTTAATAAACAAACAAAAAAAAAATGTTCAATTGTTGTTGTTTTTTTTTAATATTATTTTTAAAGGTCTTCGTCTTCATTTTCCAAATTTAGTCAAAGGTTTAACAGATCAAAATCAAAATAAAGCACAACTTGGTTTAGGTCATGCATATTCACGTGCTAAAGTTAAATTTAATGTTAATCGTGTTGATAATATGATTATACAATCAATTGCATTACTTGATCAACTTGATAAAGATATAAATACATTTTCAATGCGTATTCGGTAAGATTCTTTTTTTTTCATGAATAAGTTTTATATTTATATCATTGGTCTTTTTTTTTGGATTTAGAGAATGGTATGGTTATCATTTTCCAGAATTAATTAAAATTATTTCAGATAATTATACATATGCACGAGTTGTACATTTAATTAAAAATCGAAAAGAATTTTCAATTGATCATCATGATGAATTAGAAGCTATTACAATGGATAGTGGGAAAACAGCAGCAATATTTGAAGCTATGAAAACAACTATTGGTTTATTTTCAATAAATTTTTTGTTATTTTATATTAAGAATTTTTTTTTTTATAAATATATAGGTATGGATATTTCACCAATTGATCTTATTAATATTGAATCATTTGCTAATCGTGTTATTCATTTATTTGAATATCGAAAAAGTTTACAAGAAGTAAAAAAAAAAAAAAAAGAAAAAAACAAGTTGTTTTTATTTTTTATATTTTTATAATTAGTATTTACGAAGTAAAATGGGACAAGTAGCTCCAAATTTAGCTATGCTAATTGGTGAACAGGTAAGAATAATCGATCAAGATGATAATAGCATAGTTTTTTTTGTACATCCTAAATTCATTCTTTACAAGTAAAATTCTCTTCTTCATTTGTAAGTACATTTTATTTCTTTATCATAAATATTTGCATGACTCTTAAGTAATTAGTACGAATCAGAGATGGACAAAGTCGCACCGCCCTTCCCCGCGCCGTTGCTCACGCCTACGCTACACTAGTCTGAGCTTCGATGAGCGCATGCTTAGAGCATCCCGGTGTTCGGTGGAGTTTGAGAAACTGATTGGTAGAGCAAAGAGAAAGAGAGATGTGCGTAGCGCCTAGGCGCGGGGAGGCGCGATGCGATTTTGTCCATCTCTGGTACGAATCTTCGACGCAGCTATTCGATTCCGATTAACAAATTTTACATCTGACAAACTCTATCGGACGCTTCGTATTTATATTCTATCAGTGTTTTATCCACAGACGTGTCCGGGGAGCGGCGCCGCCTCCCCTTCCCGGGAAAAATTTTTCGCCCTCCCGGAATTTCAAATCCCCCCTCCGGAGAAAAAACCCTGGATAAGACACTGTATTCTATTGCAAAAGACAAATTATTCTCCTAATAAAATGCATGAGAACTATAAAAACAACGCAGAAGTTTCTTTTTTTATTCTACTGGTTTGAATAGTCTATTCAAAGACAATAAAGAATTGATTATGTCCATATTAATATCTTGCTTTTTTTTGAGTATCTTTTATAGAACTCGTTAAATATTGAGACAATCTAATTATAGTTTAATAAATGTATGTAGATTTTCAATGTCAAAGTGTGTTATATGGTTTATAGTTATTTGAAATTTTTTATAGGTTGGCGCTCGTCTTATTGCACATGCTGGTAGTTTAACTAATCTTGCAAAATATCCAGCATCAACAATACAAATTTTAGGTGCTGAAAAAGCTCTTTTTCGGTAACACAAAACTTTAATAATGTTTTTTTTTTAATTTATTTTATTTTCTATATATTAGAGCATTAAAAACTAAGAGTAATACACCAAAATATGGTCTTATATATCATTCATCCTATATTGGTAAAGCAAATACACAAAATAAAGGTCGTATTTCTCGTTATCTTGCTAATAAATGTGCTATTGCATCACGCATTGATTGTTTTTCTGGTTTGTTCTTCGTTTTTTATTTTTTATAAAATATTGTTTAATTTTTTTTTTCTTTTGAATTTTTAAGAAATTCCGACAGCTATTTTTGGTGATCATTTAAAACAACAAGTTAGTGATCGATTAAAATTTTATGATAATGGTGAATTACCAGCAAAAAATGTTGATGTTATGCAAATAGCTTTACAAGAAGCTGAAGCTGAACGTGAACAAATTTTATTAAAAGAAAGAAAACGAAAGAAAAAAGAAAAAAAACGTCGTAAACAAGCTGAAGCAGCAGCACTCAATGAAGAAACTGCTTAATTATTACTGTGTATTGCGATATATTATTGTTTGTTTGTTTCGATGAACTGAAACATTTTTTTGTTTTGTTATTTGTGTAGTGCATTTTGTAGATTTGACAAAAAAGAAAACGAATCTACCATTTGAAATAATAACATTCAGTTGAATTTCATTTTTTAAGAATACTATTAATTAACCCTTTCACGGTGATGGAGTCTACTGGTGGATCGGAAAACTAAATCGAGCTTTTGACGTTCGATAAATGTTAACGGAGTGCTAATCACTGGATAAAAAATGCCGAAATGTATCTCATATGTTCGGAGGTAACTATTCAATGCCAATTAGCAAATTTCATTGAGACTATCAAAAGTACGATTTGATGAGATGCGAAAATTTTGGACTTGATAGTCTCTACTATGTGTTCAGAAAAGTTCTGTCATATCTTACCTTTTATCTTTCAAGAAGATTCGCTTGTTGAGTTTTGTGTGGAAGAGCTCTGTAGAAATATTTGAAACTTTCAGGGTAGATAGATCTGGATAAATAAAGCAAAAGTTGTCATAAACTTCACACGCTTAAATACTTCCTTCTCGAAAATACCTGGATCACAAAGGCGAAATTTTTTGTAAAATCTGTCAAAAATGAACGGTACAATATGTTTCGAAATAAAGAAAAAATTCCAGTTCGATCGAACGTCCTATGTCGAAGAAACTGCTGGAGTGACGCTAAGTTTTTCTGCGTATACAGGGAGATTTCGAGAAAAACTAATAAGCGATGTTCCCATATGTGATATAAACTTTTCTCTAACTACAGCGATTGAAAACTGACTTTGTTCAACAATGTTAGAAGTTAATGACCGGATGCTCTCAGCACCTTTGGGAGAATAAGTAATCATTATCATTAGGAGAATTTTATATACAAAGAATAATCGTAGTACGAGCATTTTTCTGTACAAGATTTCAATAAAGTACTAAGCAATAATGAAAAGTTCTCATTTTTATGACATTCGACAGATAACACTTCGAAACTAAATTAGTCATGAAAAACTAAAAATCGAAAAAATCTTAATTTTAACACCCGGAAAAGAAGAGATCTCCTTAAACGATATCGAATTATTCTTTTTGTGTCAGGTTCTCAAAGAATTAAACGGTGAAACTAATTAAAACTATTGAAATAATACAGTTTGATTTTGACAGATTATATTTTAGAGTGTACTCGTAAATAAGATATAATAGCACTTTTATAAACCTTACAGTTATAAGACACTTTCAATATGGATTCTCAATGGGCATTTTTCCGAGAATTTTTGCATTAGCCGTTATGTTTTACGATATTACAATTGTTTATAGTTAACAGATACAATGTTGCTTTCAAAATATGTGTAGCAAAAAAAAAATTCAGTTTTGTAGCCGGACCGGTTCTACCTCTGGTATCAACCAATCGAAAATAAAAATCTACATGTGCGATCAATTCTTCATAAGAAATAATTGAATAAATTTAGAATCAAAATCTTGAAATAATTCAAACAATGATTAATCGATACACTAAAAAATGCACATGAAACTAATTTTCTTGTGTAATTTTATTTCTTTTTTTTTTTGCTCTTGTTAACTGTTATAATTTTAAAGAGCTTATCTTATTATATCATATCAATCATATGAATATTCATTTAGAACAAATAAAGGACTTTACTGAAAGATAACTTGAAAATAAAATATACTAGATGAAATATAAACTCAATGTTAGAAATAATAATCAAAGATAAATTTATGTCTTTTATAATTTCTATACTATATTTATTGTTGGATTTGCATTCCAACGTTTACATGGTAATTGATTTTGTTCACTCATTTTAACAAATGTATAAGAGAATAGACCAAATAATGTAAGTAAAATACCAATGAGTTGTTTAAAATTAAGACTATCTTTAAATATAAGATAACCACCAACAAGTATTGAAACTGTTTTCATATGACCAATCATATTATATGTTAATGTAGATCTATTATATATAAATATTCGAATTTATAATTAAACATTAATTAACTTACGTATTTTCAATAACCCAATAAACTGATAAATTAACAGCAAATGCTGCAATACCAGAAGCTATTATAGCAATTACTGCTGCTTGTTGTTCTTCATATGTTGCATAGGATGGAAAGCTTTCCATATAAAAAATAAAAGGTACAAGTAAAATAGCTGATAATGGTGCTTGATAAAAAAGTAATTGTTGTGCATTCATTTCTAATTCTTTTAAATGATCACAAATCCAAACTTGATAAAGTGATCCTGATATAACACCAATTGATGCTACGATTGTACCAAAAAGTTTTAGTTTAATATCATTAACTGAATGTGTACATACACCAATAACAACAGGTATTAACGTTATAATAACCATTCTCGAATATTTTATTTTATAAAAATACCATGATAGAAGTGCAACAACCGGTGTTGTTAATACTTTAAATAATTGATATGTACCAATTGTATTATATTCTAATGATAAATTTGTAAAAACAACAAAAGCACAAAATGATATAGCTAATGGTAATACTGTTATTATTGAAACTTTTTTACGAACAAATGTATTCATTTGTAAACATATAATTAAACCTATTGATGTAAATGCCATTTGTATAGCAGTTAATGTCATTGTTTTTATATGACAATGTGAAAAAATATATTTATTAAGAAATATAATACCAATTGAAGATAAAATATTAATTGAACAGCCTGATACAACACGAATCTGTTCTTTTAATATTTGAGATCGAGATACTGGCAATTGTCCATGTGATGAATGAGACACAGGTGGATCAACTTTATCCTTTACAAAAAGAAAAAAACAAAAAAAAAACATTTGGCTAATTTTTTCAATGATTTATAAATTCAAATTAATCGAATATATATATATAGGCTATAGCAGTTATGATATGTATGAACATATATCAAAACAGGTATTAGTAAAAGCTGGGTTTCAAAAAACAAAAAAAAAAGAGTTAGATCACATCGACAAACACCATAATGTAAGTAATAAAAATTCATTCGATTTTTTTGTGAATTGTTTAACAGTGCCATTTTTACTTTTTTTACCATCATATACTATGTCTATAGTAGCTGCAAATATAGAAATATAATTAAGGTAACGAACGTAGAATTCTTCTTTGTTTATTCATGCATACAGAAGACAACAAAAAAAGTAATGTACTGCAAATAAGAATAAACAATTTATTTCAGACCAAAAAAAAAAAAGAATAATAAAATAAAATAGAATGCGATAAGAATAGAGAAAGAAAAGGATCTATATGAAAAAAAAACGATACATTAATGGCCACTAAATAAAGTGTTACGCATCAATTATTTCTTTTTTTTTTTTTTTCTTTCCCAAGGATGACAAAGTATTCATGGTTCGTTGATAAATATATGCATGTAATACAAGAAAAAAATCATGACAAACAAGAGAGAAAAAGAAAATAGTATAATTGGTAACATATAGGTTATGCATAATTAGATAAAAAATAAATGTTATATTAATGAACATGAAGCAAAATATTTATCTTTCAATTAGACTATTGGACGATTTCGTTGGCTATAAAAAAAAAAAAAATAATAATCATCAGTTTATCAAAAACATTTTTTTTTGTACAGACCTTAAATTAGTCGAAGAACGATTTACAGGTATATTCAAATTATAACCACGTTGTATTTGTGTATGAATAAGTTGTTCAACAGCATTACGTGCATGAGCTTTATCATGTTTTTCTTTTGCTAATTTTTCTTCACAAGAATTACAACGAAGTGTACCAGAACCTATATGAATAATTGATTTTTTTTTGTTTTGATTTCAAAGTAAACTAAACTTACGAGCTTTTTCAATTCGACCATATTTACCACTACGTTTAGCTACATCCATAACAGAGTCATGTCGATCAAATGTATATATATCAAGTTGAGCACCATGAATTATTAAACATGAAAAACATTCACCATGTCCTCGACTAGCTGCTAGATGAGCCATGGTACAACCATCATCTAATTATAAGAAAAAACAAAAAAATTTTTTTTTTTTTTTTTTTTTTTCATTTTTCATATGTTAAATATCGAGTGTTTAGATATAAGAAAAGGTTCTTTTTTTGAACGGTAATACGAAATGATAAATAGTACTACGATTCAAAATTGAAATATCTCTGTTTTGGTTTGCTTGAATGATTTCATTTATTTGGTAGAAGCTTATTCAACGATTTATTTGTCATATAGATAATGTAAACAAATATTACTATCAAATAATGTTTTTTGTCTCATTAAAGAAATTTGACATATTTTCAAGTACAAACAACAATGCAAAGGTATTTTTCTATTATAATAAGAAGTCATTGTGAACTTTACAAATGATACTATAGTAATATACTTAAAGTATGTTTTCAAAACTAATAAGTTTAAATGCTAAAATTCATGTCATATACATAGGGGAATCAAAAAGTTCTAAGAATTTTAAAAAAAGAGCGTGTCGGATTTGGTGTCTTATTCAGAATTAAAAAAAAAACAAAACATGCCATATTGTAGAGCAAGTCGAGGCGCGTCGAATGGTATATAACAAATTTTGTTTTCATAAGATTTTAAGGGAACTAGACTGGATTTACTGGTAGGCGACCATCAAGTGAAAGCACTTACCATTATGGGCTCTGGTATAAGTCGAAAGTGTTTGTAAAAATAATTTTCCTATATATAGTTTTGTAGCGGTTTTCATGAGCTACAAGCTCATAAACTCAGCATCTCCGATCGTTCTATCTTTGATAGGAAAAAATGCGACTTTGTCAATGATTCACCATCGTTTTCCACGAGTAGTGGCTGTTTGGGGAGTCTTTGAATCCATGGGCGCCTACTAGTAAATCCAGTCTAGTTTCGTCAAAATCTGATGAAAATAAGATTTGTGATATACCATTCGACGCGCCTTGACTTGCTCTACAACATGGTGTGTTTGGTTTTTTAATTCTGGATAAGTTATCGAACCCGGCATAGTCCCTTTTAAAATTCTCAGAACTTTTTGACCCCCTCCTAGTAAATAAAAAATGCACACAATTGAAGCTTTTTGAATACTAACTTCCTTGTAAAAATCAATGTTTCATGCTTGACAATTCAAAATATTGTAACTGCTGACTTTAGAATTAACGATTTTCTTTTATATACATCAATATAGCATTATTCAGAAAGTTCGTTTTGATTTCTTATTATTATTCTCTTATATGACAACTGAAAATTATGTATCTAAAAGCGCTTATCAGAGCTGAATACAAAATAGGACGGTCCTGCTATCTTGTCTTTAACTCTGTTGCTCAAATTATTCAGATGACAAAAAAAAACCTTTGAATACATGTTTTCTTAATGACTGTTAGAATTTTGTATAGGAATATCATAACGAAAATGAATTATGTGAAAAGCTCTATTTATTATGAAATGAAAACAATTACGAACTTACTATCCGGTTGATCAATATCAATAATATTCAATTCGAGTAAATAATGTAATACTTTACTTGATCCAAATAATGCTGCCTGCAATTAAATAAAAATCAATAAAATAATACATACAAATATATTTATCTAACCGTATGAATAGGTGTTCGTCCAAAATGATTTTTCTTTTTAAATAAATTTTGATGCATTTTCCATATTAATTTAATTGAATCAATTTGATTATATTCACTTGCTTCATGTGCAATTGTATTTCCATGTATATCGGTTTCATATACAGTTAAATTTGATTGAAATAGAAAATTTAAAACATTAGTAGAACCATGTTTAGCAGCATAATGAATAGGTAATTTTGATTCATTATTACTTATAGATAAATCAATATGATATACATTAACAAGATATTTTAAACTATCGATATGATTATGCATTGCACTATAATGAGCAGCTGTTTGACCAAGATTATCTTGTGCATTTATTTCACAACCTATGATAAGATATAAAAAGAGATTAAATAAAATTTAAAATCTAGTGCATAGAAAATTTTTCAAAAATCAAATATCTATTATTGTGTCACAATAGCTCAGTCAATTGGTTTACATCTCTACCTATCAACTTTTCAAAGTCTAGTATTTAACGGATGGAACAAAAATTCTGCATTAAGTAATGAAATATCGTAAAGACTTAGATCCTATTTTTTTTTAGAAAGAGCAAAATGCCTAGTGCAAAATATATATAACAGAATCTCATTTTTTATTATCGATTTTCGATGTTTTTCGGCACTACCAATATTAATATAACTGTTTTTTTTCTATCACATAGTTAGTTTCGAAAAAAATCAGTGTTACGAGCAGATGCTATAATATCGTTTGTATTGGCCGTTGTGAAACATCTCGAAAATTTCTTTAGTTGTAATAGTGTAATAGTTCTGATTCTTTATTTTACGAAACTTGGGAGAGAAAAGTAAAAGACAATATCTTTCTTATCAGTTAAATTTTTGCTTTTTTAAATTCAAAAAAAAAATTACACTTAACACTTTCCTCTTTCTAACCAAGAACAAAAAAATAAATGCAAAATTTTTGTTTCATCCATTATCATTAATACTCTTACATAGAATTGAAAGTACATATTACATTTTGATAGCAGCAGTAACAATTCTATTTATATAATATTTCACCTTACCATTATACTAAATATTCATGTGCTTTATTTATCTATTGACAAATCGTCTTTTGTTTTTGAACCTTATAAATTCGTTTTCTTCTTACCCTTTTCACAAAGCACTCGAATACATTTAATTGTACCATGACTAGCAGCAACATGTAAAGGTGTCATGCCTTGAGAATCTCTTTGATCAATTAATGATCCACTCTCAAGAAGTTCAGATACAAGTTGTCCATTACCACTAACACATGCTTCATGTAATGGTGTACGTTGTAACATATTTTGTGTGTGTACACTTTGACCACACTAGAAATAATTAATATAATACAATGCAAAAAAAAAAAGAAAAAGAACAAGAAAAAACCTCAATTAATTTTCGAACAATATCAAGATGTCCATATGAAGCTGCTTCATTTATAATTGGTTGAAATGATTCTTTAAGTTGAATAACTTGACTTGTATCATATTCACCTTTAGCATCTCGTTGTTGTAATTTTTCAATAGTTTGAGTTGATACATTTTCTTCATCGATATTATTCATTGTATCACTTACATTTGTACTAGTACGATCTAATTTAACGAATGTATCAATAGGTATTGCTTCTTGTTCATTATTTGATTCATCTTCAGATGATGTTGGTGATTTATCATTATCACTACGTAATAAAGCTGATGTATCATCAGATGATGTTGATGATGAAGAAGAAGAACGTGATGATTTTGGTTCTTCATTATTATTAATATATTTATTATCACTATGAGATTGTGCTGAAACAGCAGTTTTAGGACGAGATGATGATGATGATGATTTTAGACGTTCTTGTATTTTTTCACTTGGAGTTGATGATCGTTTTTGTTGTTGAACAATTTCAGGTGATAATAATTCATTATCGCCTGATTCATTTTTTTCATTTTCTTTTTGTTCTTCATCATTAATATCTTCAACACTTGGTGGCATATACATTTCTTGTGATGGTCGATTATAATCGAGTGATGAATTAGTTATTCTAATATCATCATTATCTTTAGATGTTGAAAGTGTTCCAGATAATTCACATGCTGATTTATCAGTTTGTCTACGATAATTTGAATCAGGATCACTCTTTAAATTAAAAAAAAACGTTTAAACAAAAAAACAAGAAGATTTTATTTTATCTTTCGAAAATATACCACAGGTTTAAGTGATTCAAGATCTTCTTCATCACCTTCACTTTCACTATCATTTTCATCAACATTATCAATATCATCTAATTCAGTTAAATGACTTTCAACAAGTCGTGCCATATTTACTGATGGTGTTGTATCAAATTTAACTGATTGTTTTCCACTTATTGATGATATTTGTCTATTATTTGATTTTGATGTTGCTGGTTTAGAAATTTTTTTATATTCAATAAATTTAATTTCATCATCAGCTCGTATTTTATCTTCATCAAATTCTGCTTCGTCATCATCATTATCATTATCAATCGGAATATCTTTTATTAAAGCAGCTATATTTGGATTTCGTATACCATATAAACTTGATGATTTTGATACATTTGGTAGAATTTGTTTTTTTAATTTTTGTCGATCATTTTCAATTTGTTGTTGTAATAAATGATCACTAACACGACCATGTCTACGACCTTGTTCATCTAAATAAACAACGGGTTTAAATGTTTCAAGTGGTCTACGTATTGGTTGAATAAATAAATGATCTTGTACACAATTTGAAAATGATGAATTTGATGGTGTAACTAATTTTGTTCGTCGCTTATTTCGAATTAAACTTGCCATAAGAATATACTAAAATAAATTAATAGTTTTAAAATCAAACCGCTCGTATTGATTCCAATATTTGTTTAGTTTCATACAAATAGAAAAACACGTTTTAAAATTCAGATGTATGAAGAAATCATAAAAAAAAGAAAAGAATGCAAATATTCCATCGAATAGCAAGAACAAAACAAAAAAACAATAAAATACACTTTGAAGAAATTTCATTGCTACCATAATTGTGTACTATACCAAAGATGGACAAAATCGCACCGCGCCACTGCTCGCGCCTAGGCGCTACGCACATCTCTCTTTCTCTTTGCTCTACCAATCAGTTTCTCAAACTCCACCGAATACCGAGATGCTCTAAGCATGCGCTCATCGAAGCTCAGACTAGTGTAGCGTAGGCGTGAGCAACGGCGCGGGGAGGCGCGGTGCGACTTTGTCCATCTCTATACTATACATCCTTTTATAGACGAAGCAATATTTTAGTCTACTATAATTCTATTGCAAGATTGATTTTTCTGATTATTTGTCAATAATTTTATATTCATACCACTTTGACTAACAATCAACTATTTCTAGTATTCAAATGCTAATTGTCTTATCAAATATTTTCGTATTGGTAACCAATCCTTCGACGTAATAATGTCATCTATGCAATGACTATTATTAACGTTATGACTATAGAAGAGATTTTTATTGATTAGAGTGATGACGGCATCAAGAAAGTATATTATTCATTAATAAAAAAAGCTTTACAACCAACAATCTGACTTGAGTAAAGAAAACCAATAATAACATATGTGATATTCAAGTGCAGTAGTACTAAACAGTGATAAAATATGTACACACGATGTTATTGAAAACATTTGTCTATTTTTTTCTCGCTCATAATCTTTTTGAAGATGACAGCGATATTTATTTAATGAGTGATCTCAATAGAAAACAAAGCGCGTTCATGAAATCAACAAAAATAGTATACTATTATATTTTGCTATAAAGTTCTCTTAAGATAATGTGTTAGTGACTTCAATAATTCATTCATTAACAGTAATACAATCGTTTAGCCTTTTAAAATAATTACAAAAATGTCATCAAAATGCATATGATTTTATTACCAAGAAGAACTATACAGTACGCAACGCAATGAAATAATGGTTATTCTTCTATTATTGATGATTCTGCAGGAGATATATTAACTGCAATAAATTGAATCATTCAGTTATGGATTACTTAACAACACATTTTTTTTTAATTGTAATTCAATTTACAAAAGATTATAGTCGTTGGACATTAATTGTAAAGGAAAACATTTTCAAGAAAGAGTGAAATATGAATTAGGAAGTAAACTTCACTCGAATTCGGTAATGAAAAAAAATAAAAGGTATAAATCGTGTTTAGTTGCATCCTCAAATAGATTTAATATATTAAATAATGAACTACTTAACCTCTAGACATATACTGTACGTGTTTTTTTTTACTTAAAACAAACAAACTTTTGATATGTTTGATTCATACTGAATAAATAAAAACATAAAGTTTCCCTGATAATTATTATTTTTCTCTTTCTTTTGATTTCTTTCACGCAATCACAACAATCAATACTGAGATTGAAAACAACAAAAATTTGGTGTTTGATAAGATTTTCTTTTATATTTAATGAAGTATTGTTGTGAGCTAATATTCTCAATCTTTCCTCTCTCTCTCTCTATAATGTCAGGAATACTTGGCAGATGAATACATCTCATATGATCTTATACATATCTCCTTTGATCAATATATGTTGACATACAAGCAAAAATTAACTATTGTCTACCTGAGATTAATACACATTCAAAAATTTCTATATAAATCTTTGATAATCTGTTACCATTCTATTGCGTTTATTCTTTTCAACAGTAATCAAACAATAGGATCCGAGTTGTTGTGTGTTACGATATAACACATATATTAAAATATTTGAGATAAGAATATAACTAGATCATATTTACTTATCATTTGGTTTCTTCGCCATGAAAACTAAACATATATTTATGTGAATGATTTTAATCAAATGTTCACTTCAATCCATGGCAAAATTCTCTCTAAAGTTAATTGCTAAGCAACGGATTTTTTTTTTGTGATACAGTTATAATAATAATAATAATAAAACTTTTTATACTTCTCGAAAGTGATACTATTTGATCCGAGAGAATTTATTTTTTTGAACAGTAAAATATTTTTGTGTACTAATGACATCTACAATAAGTGAACTAAACTCGTATTTACCAGTGTCTAAATGAAATGAGATAATCATGATGTTTTTAGTTTTTGCCTCAACAAAACATTCTGTAAGCAAGCTATAGCACATTTTACAATTGTAAAAGTTTTAATTGAATCATGTCTAAAAGATTTTATTCTTAGATTACATATTATCAATAAAACAAAATTGAATAAATCACTAAAGTAGATTAAATTTTGTGTATATATTTTTCTTTCAAATTGCTAGAGTATATTAAAAAAAAATAGTGGATTTTCATTTTTGACCTAATTTTTATGTTTTTATGTCTTAAAATCTGTCTCTTGACAAGCAGAATTAGGGCAATGTCATCATATTAATCTTTATAAAATGTACTTTGTACTATTTGTCAACGTTTCGTTTGCTTTCCTAAATAAATAATACTGAAATATGAGGGATTATTAGAGCAGAATAGGTTTTCAGTGAATCGAATGATAAGTCTGAGAAAATTACAATGCAAAATACCACCTGTATTTATATGAAATAAATAGCGAACTATCATCGCCATTTCGTGCTTTTTTTTTCTTGAGTCAAGCCATCATGATGATAGCACTTCGTCTTATTCTTTTTGTCGTTTTTAGGTAAGTAAATTTGTTTGTTGCTTTGTAATTTGTGTTGCATTCATTCAATTCTGTAAATTTTATTTCCTATATAATCAGTGATTAATTCATGCCCTGTTTAGTTCAAGTGTATATTCACAAACATGTCGTGGAGTTTCTCAATATGGTCAATGTTCAACTAATAATGATTGTGGTTGTCTTCCTTTGGCAAATTCTGAGAATAGTGGTATTTGTGGTTTTCTTTGGGTAGATTGTTCTCGTCTTGAATCATGTCAAACTCCTGGTAATACATGTGAAAAATCTGATCATATGTGTGTTCGTCTGCAATGTAAAAATGAACCTGTTTGTTATCCATTGTCAATGATTGATCAACGAATGTGTCCACCACTAGGGGGTAAGACAGCAAAGATTCATATATATAAATTAAATTGTTATTATCAAAAAAAAAAAAGAAGAAATACTTTTCTTTTCATTGTTTTTTTAAATCATAAGTTAAATGTGTTTCGAAAATGTACTTTCAAAGGATTTTTTTGAATTTCATAGAATTTTGAAATATTCTCTTCATTGAAAATAACTGAGGCTTTGTTGCAAAACATACATTATATGTTTTCATTTTTAATAAATAGCCACAGACGCTACAACGACAATGACTACTCCCATCCAAACAACAAGTAAGTACTATATTTTTTTTCTTGTTCATATACATGATTTCATGTAAACGATATAAAACATTGATTTGAGAAAAAAAAATCATAAAAATATACTATTTATTTTTACGATTATGTTTTACAGCCTAAATGGAATTTAATAAGATGATGAAACAAAAGTATTCTTTCTAAGTTCACTATCATGAAATTAAAATTCAATAAAATCTTATTCATAAATAAATTCATATTTTCTATACATTTAGCTATGCCTTCACCAACAGTACCTAAAGACGGTATCTGTGCAACAGCAACATGGAGTCGACAAGGTGTTACTGTAGCTGGTGGTTATGGATGGGGCAATGGACTCAATCAACTTAATGATCCTTTGGGAATATTTATTGATGCAAATCGAACTATTTATATTGCAGATACCAACAATGCTCGAATAGTCAAATGGACAAAAGGTGCTACATACGGTGAAATAGTTGCAGGTGGATATGGAGCAGGAGCTGGTACAGCACAATTATATGGTCCAATGGATGTTGTCGTTGATAAATCTGGAGCAATCTACATCACTGACACAATGAATAATCGAGTGCAAAAATGGAATCGAAATGCTAAAGTAGGTGAAACGATTTTTATAGTACAGCGTCCTATTGGTTTAGCATTAGATAATGAAGATACACTTTATGTATCTGCATCTTATCGGTCACATGATGTACTGAAATTACGTAAAGGTGAAAAAAATGGATATGTTATTGCTTCTAATTTACCTGAACTCTATTATTTGTTTGTACATCAAAATCGATCTATTTATGCTGCAGATAAAAATAATGGTCGAATATTAAAAATAGATGAAAGTAAATCACAAATTTCATTTGTTATTGGTCAATTACAAAATCTTGGTGTATCTCAATTATCATATCCACAATCTGTTGTTGTTGATCAATCTGGGTCTATCTATGTTGTTGAATACGGAAATCATCGAGTTACACGATGGTTACCTGGAGCAAAAGCAGGCATTGTAATTGCAGGTGGTCGTGGTCAAGGTTGGCAATCTGATCAACTCAATCTTCCGACTGATATAGCATTGGATCTTGATGGAAATCTGTATGTGGCAGATCGTGGAAATCATCGTGTACAAAAGTTTGAGATTGATAAGAAAACATGTCAATAGATGTAAATATCACTTAATTACTATTGTTCTTAATTATGATGTTTCTTTTTAGAATAACACAAAAAGAAAAAGATCAACACAATAATGTAATACTCATATGAAGGAACTTTATTTTGATGTTGATTATATGTATTGTTGATCAGTATTTTCATATAAGAAATTTATTCAAATAAAGTTAGCGCTTTTTATTGGGTTTTACCTGTTGAGAAAGATTTCGAAAAGATTTTTTTTTATAAGTAAATTTGATTACTTTGACAGTAGATTCTATGTCTCTAATACAAACAAATAGATATGTTTTAATGACTTGAATTGAAAAAAACAATGATTAAAATATTGAATATCACATATTGACGACTATTTAAACTTAATGTTTGTTTGTTTGGTGAAAAAGACCTATGAATAATTTCTCTCTGCTTGT
>CAJNOP010000694.1:19544-37898 GCA_905250075.1 Rotaria sp. Silwood1 | reverse complement strand
CTTTTCTGGAATATCGATCAATTTAATATAATTGACTGGAGTCGGAATTCCTGTTTCACCTGATTGAGTATCATTCGTTGCTTGCCAACAGCCCATGATACACTCGGTTTGCCCGTAACATTCGATGAATGTGCAGGAGAACATCGCACGGCAGAAATCGGCTACTTCAGGAGACAATGGCGCACTAGATACAATAACACGTTCGACTTTGTTCCCAAACATTGAACGAATTTTATTGAATATTTGATTGTCCCAAACAGTGTCGCAGGAAAAATTGCCTTTCCGAATTTCAGCCAATTTTGATTTAATGGCGGCTTTGATGAAATTACTTTTAGATGGATGATCTTTTTGATGAGTTTCCGACATAACTGTATCGTATAATTTGTTGAGAAGACGAGGAACCATTGTAAGTAAATTCGGTTTAAAATCCTGAAATTCATCCATTAATTTGTTAACATTTCCTTGCCAAAATCCAATTTCTCCGCCTTGAAATCAGTGAACATAAAATATTGAAAAACAAATTATTTTTCTATAGAAAAATCTGTTCTACCTAATGATGTAACGACGATAATAGTTGTACAACCGAACATATGAGCCAAAGGCATAAAATTGAGGATGCGTAGAACTTCGTCTGTGAGATTGACCATCAGTGTGATTCCGGCAACAGCACAGATGAAAGATTCATGAGTAATGATGCATCCTTTAAGGAAAAACTTTTTATTAAAAGAAATCTTCCTACAAACAAAGCAATACCTTTTGGTTCACCTGTGCTTCCACTAGTGTACATGATCACTGCAGTGTCAGTAAGTTTGGGCGGTACAGGCTCTATTCGATGAGTTCGACCGATTTCCATGAAGGTGTTATATGCGACTAGTCGAATCCCTTTTGCTTTTGCCGCTTCGATCAAGTCGAACGGCGGTTCGAACAAGCTGACAATCGTTTCAAGAAGGTTATGCTCGTCGTGCCATTCGATCAGATTGCGTACTCGCTTCAAATTATCCGCGAAAATCAATTTGAGATCAGCATGTTTAATAATAAATTGGACACCATCGCGACCAAGAGTATCATAGATCCCCACCGGTACAAATGAGAAACACCATGACGAATAAAGAAAGAAAGCATAGTACACTGTGGCTGAACCATATATACCAATGGATGTATTGTTTGATTTTTCCAAACCAAGATGGACCATGGCACTTCCTATATCAAGAAGCATGTTCCATACTTCCCTATATAGAACACATATTCACTTTAATGAAGAATAAGTCAAAAGCAAGGTTATTTGAATAAAACAGTTGAACAAGATAGGAACCAAGAGAAAAAATTTTCCTGTTATGTTATGCTTGTATGATCCTCTCGAAGATTTAAGATCCACGGCTTCTACATGAGAAGTTGGCGCCTAACACCTCAATTTACATTGTCGGTTTATCTGAGAAAATGCTGCGAATCGGACGAAATTGACAAGTCGACATAGCTTTTCTTGATAGGCAAGATTATAATTTTGTGAAATTCACTATGAGCATAGTGAATGTTAATTGGTATCCGAAAATTTTCTGTGCCTTTTCCTACTACCACTTATAGACATCGTAGGTTACAGACAAGACAGATTAACATATTATTTCAGTATCTCTGCAGAGGAATGGAAAGAAATACTGAAAAGTAGTTTCGCTCAGTGATCCAAAAATGTTCACGAACGACAAATCAAAACAGAACAGAAGAATATTAACGAAAAAGCATTCATGAATTAACATAACTATCAGCAATATAGTAATGATAGAAGAACGTAAAAACTATACTAAATGAAGTTTTGAACTGCGGGCATCTTATTAGATCGAAAAATTATACTTTAAGACGGCGTTATACTTCAAAAGGTTTGCGTTTAATACAACATTGTCTTAAGAATATACACGAATATCTATTATCTCAAAAAGAATTGTCAACCGACAATCATTTAAATAGTAAATATAAGTACATTCAAAATATGATGTGATTAATGAAATATCTATCTTGTTTGTCTAATATTGGTTGTCTTTGAAACTAACAAAAAATAGTGTCACGGAAAGAAGCAATCAGTTATTAACTATCCTTTTGGTCGATGGTCTTCGATTTGGAAAGAGCATGCGTTTCTGCCTATACTCGAATAAATCCCGTCATAACTATTTAAACTATTTCGAGACAGTAGCAATATTGTATAGCATAAGCTGCCATATCTTTCGAATTCGAATTTAAGTTTTTTAGATGAAGACCGTCGTTTTGATTAGCATTATGGAAGTTTATGATCAACAACAATTGTTCTGAAGCATTTCTTGTCTTATCTAGGATAAAGTTATGACTAATTCGTTTTCTACCGATTCCTATTCATATTCTTGAAAAATGCTCTAGCCTAATATGCATTTTCCAATGGATTCGTCATCTCAATGTAAAACGTTCTTAATGAAGAAAAAGATTTTTTTTCCTCGAATGCAAACACTTTCTAGTTGCAGCCGGAATTTTTTCGAATGCAAAAAAAAGTAGTGTTTGCGTACATAGAACCTAACACTGCATTCCAACTTGATGGCGAATTTTGATATCTAGCGTAGACGAGAAGAACAGTTTACTGTGGATTAATATTTGTTGTGGTTGGGAGTTAATTGTTAGTCTACGAAGAATATACTGTAAATTTCTTACTTGTATGTATAGGATTGGAATGGTGTATCGAGCGAGGCTCTGTAAGAGAATAGGGGCCGATCACCATATAATTGCACGGCTTGTTCGATAATTTCGTATAGGGTTTGTGCACTGAACGAACGTTGATCATAAAGTTCCTTGACATAATCTGGGTGACAGTAAATATGCTCGTCGACATCAATTTCAACCGCTCCTTTCGGATGTATGGCTTGCGCTGTGTCGCATGAATCCATCGCAGAGTGAAAAATCCTTGTTTATCTAATAAAAATGATTGACTATCGTTTGTCAATATGTATTCAAACACTTTATTTTGACAGAAAAATGGCAGTGGAACCATATGGTAAGAGAAAAACAACTGACTGTAGCGTTCACACCTATGTGATTGGCCATCGCTATTGTACAATCAGATAAAAAGAAACATTAGGATATACTCAAATATGAAACACAAAGTTTTAATGCTTTACATTCAAAACTGGCGGGCGAAAAGGATAAAGGTCTCTAAGGGCTGGGTTTTAGCTATTGTTGATTCTCGTTGAAACAGTCTACCAAAGATTAATTTTCACGAGAACTTGTTTGGTAATGAAAGTTAAGCCATTTCAGGATGATCTAAAGTGCTGCGTACCTCAAATACTAATGCTTATAACGAAATGACCATTATTCCACGTAAAAGGCGTTGAGTCAAAGTCTATTGCAATCAATTGTTAATCGAGATTTGTATTTCTGTTCTGAGTTTCAGTTTGAACGGGTTGTGACTATCATTAATTTAGTTGAATACAGAGCAAGTATGATAAGCGAAATCAATGTCGAAAGCCAAGTCTATGAGCATCTATTTTATTGGAAAATACTTCAAATCGAAAATCGGTCCCTGTCAATATCAACGAATAACAAATAACTGATAGGTATTCAAATGTAATTTTCCAATAGCAAAATATTTTCCAGTGAAAACAAATATATTCATGAACTTAGGTTTCCATAGTGATTTCAGGCATCATATTTTTTTTTGCATGCAATTAAATGAGCAAAATTTAAATCTCGAAATAAGACTCAATCTTCGTCAGGAAGAGCTTACTATGACCATGGTGAAGTACAAAATACCTTGGATCACTCTTGAAAACCTTTATTTTGATCACTAAACAATTCATCATGAACTTTTACCTTTGAAACACTATTTTAATGAGAAGAAACGATAGCCCAAGATTGGTTCTTGAGCTCCCTTGTCCTCTCTTTTCGAAACCAATTAGAAAAAGAAAGACGTCTTTAGACGCTATATGAAAATGCTTAACGGGAGAAAAAAAGTCAAATGCACCATTGAAGTGTTTTTTGTGAAGCAGCTGCAGTCATGATAAGACTATATTCTATTTACCGAACTATATATCAGAGAACAAGTGTGCGTTTAACATAGGGTGCTCTCACATATATCTATTTCTTTTCTTATCAAGGGATGCATACAAATAGAAAAAATAATATAAAGAAAGAACAATTAAAAGGACGTTTTTTTTAATAATTATTTTTTCCTTTGCTATTGGGCAGCAAGTGAGATTGTAGCGATTTCAAGACTGGAACTATGATGGCATGAACTATCTTCTCTAATTCATTTGGTTTCATTCGAAGAGACCACTGACTCCATCTGAACCTCAATGGATATCAGTTTGCATGTCGAAGTCTTCACTTAGGTCCAGACATAGACCGATTCAAAACAGTCAAATAGTATTCCACTAGCACATGTTATACCAAAACGATTTCTCCAGCGTTTGCCATTGCAATCAAAGTATCAATAGACTGTAGGTCTGGGTATTTTCTTGTCTCATATTCAAATCCATACTCTATCCTTCTACCATGATTTTTGAGAGTCTAAAGTGCATGTCTTGTATGAGAGTAAATTTTCAAAGTTATTCTTCTGTTTATGATAAAGAAATATTTTGAAAACTTTGATGTTGACTTTTGTTACATAGATAACTCAAGTTCTTCTCGGTTGTATATATCTTTCATGTTTTATAGATAAGATAGAATCAGAAAGACTCATAGTTTTATTCATTTGAATAAATTGTATTCAGTTTTTATGCAGATACTCGAATTTAACATTCTTTGTCTAATTTATTTATATTGTTTTTCATTTAAAAACTGTTGACAATATTAAACAAGATACAGTATATTTTTTTCTAAAAAGTAGTAGAGATCAATACGGCGATAATCAGTATTGTCCTTGAGACTACAAGTGTCTAAGTCTTCTTCTATCAAACTACTTTATTGAAACTGAACATTAGCAATGATGAGTAGGAGTTGGAAAAACTGATAATGAATGGGTGACGTGAATATCTGCAGACAACTTATCATTTCTTTTCATCATACAATAATAAATTAGTCATACGTGAATGTCTGGTGAACATGACTCAGTCAACTTCTTTCATTATTCGACACATACACAGTAACTCAATAATTTAGGATTGTATTTTGTCTTCGAATGCGACTCATATTTCATGTTCATATTCAAAACTTAAAGAAAAAGGACATAATGAACAAGTTAGTCGCTGTACTTTCAATAAAAATGATTAATGTTTTTCTAACATCGTGCATCGAATAAGAACAGCAAAGTGATTATAGCTCAATCGAAATCAATCAAAAGATGGTTCATTCACAAAGACTTATTGTTTATTATGCTTTATAGTATTGTTAGGAGTATTTCAAAATTCAAAATTCATGAACATTTGTAGATCTTGATGATAACAGCATAAATCATTATGTATACATCATACAAAAGAAGTAACCAGTATTTTTATTCATAACTTAACTTTTAAACTATTTTCATGTAACTTGTTGATGCTCTCGAGCTATATGCAGAGGTTTTGGAAAATCTGTCGCTTGAAATACTATTGAAGTCATGCGCATTAAATATGCATTTTTACGCTGACTACAAGTATCGCGATGAAGATGAAGAAAAAATAGTTCAACGCATATCACTCTAAGCACTATTATTTGATCCATACAATCAAACTCAATTTTGTTCCAGAAATATATCGACACATTACTGTAACATTGAAAAAAGATTGAAAATATTCAAAGCAACCGACATTTATCTATATCGGTTCATATGATTCAATTGATAGATATGTATAGAAAGTTGTGCACATATGCTTGTAGACGAATAAATGTCAAAAGAGAAGGCCATGTTACAATTAATCGTAGAATAGATTGTGTCCGTATGTGTGCAGCTCTCTATATTCCCTAAAAACGTTATATGACGAAAAAAGTAGTAGCTCTGTGTTTTTTTCAACAAAGAAAGCTGTTATCAATGCTTGAAGCTATACATTATACTGTCTTTCTCAAAGTTTCTTAGTGTTGATAATTACATCCTTTCCCTTAGAGTGTAGGAAAAACAGCAACATCATTAATTACGTCGTTTAAGAAGAAGTTTGACGAGAACGCTAATAACTTTGAAAAAACCTACTAGAAACATACTCAATCAAGCAGAAACAACATAAAAAAAGTCGTCATAAAACCAATTTGCCAGTGACATTTGAATTGAAGCAAGCAGAGTACTTTCAATTCTTCAAGTATATATGAATAGTTATCAGGAAGAGCAGATAACAACATCCGATTATAAAATCGACCCAATATTGGCCAACCCTAATATTATCAATACATATACAAAATCATCGACTTATTCAATAACGTTAAGATTATCAGCACTACATCGCTTAGCTTCAGCATAGTGTAACTGTGATTAATATGTTCATCGATATTGACGAACGTATAGATTTTCTTATAGAGATCAAAAACGAAAAAGTTTTGTATTATTTGATCAGGTGCGTTCGATGAACAGCTTGTTTCTCTTATTCATGACATACACCAAGTCTATTCCATTTATATATTTTATGATAATGACACGACCAAATGCGATGTATGGATGAACGACTGGATAAAAAATGAAAAGATTTTTCACTTATATTGAACTAATATGTGACTTGCTCAAGCAAAATGCAAAAAAAGTGTGATCATGAGTTGGCTCCGATCAATATTGTTTCTATGAGTGATTATTCAAACCAAGATTTGAATCAACTTAGTTCATCGTTTCTACTCGACATCGAATGTAATCGTAATACGGTGAAAATAGATTTCGTTCGATACTGTCATAAATACCATTCTGATGATTGTATATTACGTGTAATTGATGAGTTCGAGCAAGATTATAAACCCCACTCAACTATCTCGCGGTATACTCGAGATTGTTTAATTTATTCGATGCTGAATCGAGCTCTTCGATTACAAGAAATTGATACTACACTCATAATGGGATTTTTTATATGATTTTATATGATTATTTGGACATACTAAACTTAGTCCATGATAAGATTTAGACTGTAGACATGTTCAAATTGACTAACTAGAAAATCATTTATATATTAGTTATTTGGCAAGAAAATTATTCTAAAATGTGAAAATACTTCATTAACTTGACAAACATTGAAGATCTTAGTCAGACTTATGTATTTTTTCTTATTAATATCCGATTAATCATTCTCATTACCTATATGTTCGTTATGTTTACAAAAAGAGGTAAATGATGACGAAAATTGCATACCTACTATGCATCGATGGCTTTCTACCTTTTTTAATTTATTTTAATGAATCTTCCTGTCTCATGAAGGTATATAATAGAATATTTTTCATCAGTCCTCTCATTTTGTATCGGTGTGCGTGTTACTTAAATTTTTATGTGCGAATTAGTTGGTAAGCGATGTAACAAACCATAAAAAATTATTTCTCGATTAGACATTTATCATAAAGAAAACGACGAATTTAAGTTCTTTTTGTGAAAAAACAGGTGTTCTGACGACCTTAGAACGCTATCATTAAATGTCATGTCTGATTGCATTCTCGAAAAATGGGTTTTTATCACTTAGGACAATGTTTAATAAATATAAGAACTGCTCTTATTAAATATATTCCTAAATTGGTAAGAGTCTGTTTCTCGAGAATATGTTCAGAGATTTCTTTTGATGATCACCTTTTCATGCTATTAGAACTAAATTTTGTGCATGAGAAAACCAAAAAAACTCTTCAAAACGCATTGTAAAGAATATTAAAAATGCCCTCATAACATGTGGTTTATGAACTAAAGAATCGTTGTTAACCGTTCTTTTTTCTATAAAAATATTTTTCGTAGGATGGCAATAAAAATAGCGATATTACTAACGTATAATTTCTATGTATTAACCTTATTTCTAATATGCTTTTGTTATTTTTATCTCCAGATACAGACCAAAAGATATCTATTGTTTTTCAACCTTTATTTTCAGAACAATTATAAGTTTATCGAATCGAATCTTCCATATATTATGTTTGTCTTTTTCGATTGATCTTGACATTGAAACAGAATTCATTCTTGTTTTTCTCTAATTTTTCAAGTAGAGATAATTTTATTTCCACTAATAAATACAGAAGTAAAAAGTCAGTTATAATCAAAATTGATTAGGAGATAGCTAATCTTTATCATTCTTTGAGTACATATCAAATCAGCATTGGTGATTTTAAGAAATTAATACGGTTCTGGTCGGATGATTTAGAAAATTCTCTCAAGAGTCACTTTGATAATATCAAAATTTAGGATCTGTATAACTATGAGTATTCTTATTAGTAGGAACCTTCAAGATGGTTCCATGCAATATACTGTTTATTTTCTTCAAAGTAATATACAACGAAAACGATTTGATTTTAGAAAAGAAAAAAAAAACCTAATTTATTTTCAATTGATCGATTCAGAATTATTTCTTAGTAATCAATCATGATATTAATTGGAAAGACAACAAAAATATATTCTTCAGTGTTCATCTATTTTTTCTCATTAATATCAATAATTATTTGTACAGAACATCGTACAAATGTGATGACATTAGCAACATGGAATATTGGTTTAGAAGAACAACAAGCATTTGAACGGACATCATCGATTATCAAAGCTATTCGTGAGAAAAATGTTGATATTCTTTGTTTACAAGAAGTATGGGGTGGTCCACAAATTTTACGTCTAATTTATCAATCCGTCAAAGACATTTATCCTCATTTTGAAGTCGTAAAGGATCAAATGCGTGATTATATTAGTAGTAATCAATTACCACCACACACATACAGTCCTGCGTGTATAGCTTCGAACATAACGAATGCACAAATTTGTCTTTTTACACATTGTTCTAGTTTTAGTGGTTCAGCGCAACTGGTGTGTGCCATGACTCAATGTTCAACAAACTTTCTAACTCTTTATAGCAATTCAAAATGTTGGGCATGCATTTTTGATCGATTTATTAGTTGTGGTGATCCATTAGGGCTGAATTATTGTGGTGCAGTTAATGTATATCAATTGCTTAGTACTTCACCAGGTATTATTCCTAATTCAACCGAAGCTCCTTGGGATCATTCAATAGGTCTGATGATATTAGCAAAACGGCCATATCCATTAAAGAAACTAGCGGCTAATTTATATTCAGATTTTTATGTTTTTCCTCGTGGTTATATTATTGTTAGTCAAGAAAACAAACAGTTAATTATTGCTAATACACATGTAGCTACAATTGAAACACCTTTTCCTCATGGACCTATTGGATCATTTCCTAATAATAAATATGGTAGTTGGAATGATGAAAACAAAGGTCAAATAAAAGAACTTGAATCACTTGTTTGGAATTTTTTACTTAATAATAAACAGAAATATAAAAATGCTATTATGGCAGGTGATTTTAATATGGGTATTGATAATTTTGAACATAATGTATTAGCGCTTCAACCTGATAGTTGGAATTATATTCATCAATTGAGTGATGCTGATGGATCAACAAGATGGTCTGATGATTATACAGAAATGCATAGTCTTTGTACACGATGTACGGATAATCTTGTTGTTACATTTTCTAATAACTATATTTATGATCATATTTTTACACATGGATCTATGTTTAATCCATTTAACTTATTTACACGACGCATATTCGATGATCGAATACAAATCAATTCTACAAATGGAATAATGATAACAAGTCTTTCAGATCATTATGGCATTGAACTCATTAATACTTGTTAAAAGACTTAAAATGTGTGATTATTGTAAATTACATATGATTTAACATTAATTGAACTTTTTTTACTTAAAATTGATAATTAAATTTAACATTTTTCTTTCTAAAAACCTATAACAGAACTTTTTTGAATACTAAATAAATCTTACGCGAAGAAAACAAACAATGCAGAATTTAACTTTGATTGTGAAGAACATCCGCACAGTTAGGACAATGAATATGACTTACATCTATATGTTTACGAATTTCAGTTCCATTTCAAAGCGGAAAATTCTTTCATTTTTTTTTCTCATATTTTTAAATTATAAAAACATGTCTCTGATCTCTATCGAATAATCTAAAATAGTTAATTGTACAAAAGAATTTTTTAAGAGTTAATCAATGTGAAAACTTCTATACAATATCTACATTCAAGTGAATTTCAACATATGCATGAATCATATCTGCACAAGAAAATATATCGACGCAAAAGCCCGTATGACATATTTTAATCTGTTTTTTTTATCTTGATTTATTAAGGTAGACACGAAACAGAAAAATATCCATCATCATCGAAATCATTATCAGTGCACACACACAAGTTAATTAACACTTATTTTTTTATGAAGACTACGCAAACAAGATGAGTCAATTTCGTATCGACTAATTGAAATCTCCTATTTTCTTCATCTCATTGTATGTAGACTTAATAAATAGAAAAAATAGGTTTCGAATGTAAGTATGGGTGTATCTAAAAATGAGATCAACATCCACATGCGTACCCTAGTTACAATTCTATCTAAACTTATAAAGTATTTATTAGAAAATCTTGGATTTTGAATTAGTCCTAAACTCATTTACGTTTGCCAATGACTAATATAGTCAATTCATCTTTATTTTATTTTTTTTATTGACAATTAATAAATCTTATTGGTCATATCGAACAAGCAATAAGTTTTCATATAAATGTAAATGAGTGCATTGGTGGTGGTAGTACCGGTTATCATCCTTCCTAGCATTAAAATCAACTTCAACTATATTTATGACATTCATAGTTTATATGAAACATATCAAGAAATGATCTTTTACAACTACATTTATTTGATTAATTTGATTTTCTTAGTAATTGTTTAACTAGTATGAAGATTTTGTTTTACATATATGAAATCAAAAATATTCTTTTTTTTTGTTTACTATAATTAACTTCATGAAATAATCGAATCATTTAAAATGTATTCTCTTCTATCAAAATCTCAAATGGATAGTCTTGAATAAATTATTTCTATTTATAATGAAATAAAAATTGAACTTTTTACATTAAAATTTACTTGATTCGATTGAACACATGTTAAATAATGAAATGATCGACAGAAAAAGTCTTTTATGTATTGGACAAATGTAAAAAAAGAAACTCAGTACATTTCATCTGACAGTGCAATCCTATCCTAATTCAACAATGATTGTTTCACTTTAGCATTGAATCTTGACTAGATGTCCATACATAATGCTCTTTATAATTAAAAAGATTTTCTTTAAATGCATTAGAACAAGGAAATGAATATACATAAGAAACAAGTTCTGTTATTTCATGAAAATTTGTTGATTGAATACTACAACATTATACAAGTTTTGGCATAGTTATTTGATTGTCGGACTTGAAATTCCATTGACACATTTATCGAACATATCTCTTTGCATATTTAATCGCGTGTAGTATACTTTCAATATTGAACATAATTTGAGACAATCCAATTATTGGCTGACTAAATAATATGAAAATTTGAAAGTAAAGCACTTATTCTAAGAAATTTAAAATAGAAAAGATGAATATTGATGTTGATCGTCAATATGAGATGAGTGGACTAACGCCCTCTTTCTTGTCTCATATTAACGGTGCGGATGTATGTATGGTCAGGTTAATAGACCTATCTTTGCTCTTTTTTGTTATTGAATATTTTTCAATCGTTTTGTAGGTCACTATCATAATGGCAACAAACACAAAGATCTCCATTGATCATTCGACTTCATCGCCTAGAAATCGCCTTCTGTTTGTCTATAATGCTGATTCTGGCTTTTTAAATATGCTAAAGGATTGGACTCATAAGATTGTACGTCCATCAACATACGACTGTCGACTATGTGCACTGACATATGGCAATACAGGAATGTATAAAAAATGGCATACCTTTATTTCTGACTTATCTTTTGACACGATATTTTTACATCGCGATGAATTCCGTAAAGAATATCCTAGTCTAAAAGATACGCCATTACCATGTATCTTTGTCGAACAAAAACATGATAAATGTATGAAAGTTATCTTGAATGCTGAAACAATTAATAAACAACAAACTCTTGATCAACTTATTAGTATTTGTACTCAATCTATAGAGAATTCCATTGAACACTAATAATTTGATCTGATCAAACGTTCAAATGGTGCCTATATGACTTAAGTTATTTTTCAATATTTCGAAAATTTTTTCATGCAATTTTTATTTTCACACTATTTATTCTGTTTCTATTAATGTTCGTAAAAATAAATTATTGTCAATTAGAAAACAGAAAAAAAAAATTCGTAATGTTAACATACATCCGAAAATCGATGAATTGAGTTTTATTCGTTTCCTTATGATTTGTTGCGATTGTGAGAACAGGCCATTCGAGACTAAAGACGTATGTTAAATAGAGAATAATGTTAGACTGATGATACGATGAGACTGGTTTTCAATCATTCGCAAAAATGACGTTGTAATAAGGAATGTCGATAAGGTAGTAAGTAGTGTTTTTTCAGCTTTCTACATTATAAATTCGACTAGCTATTAGCTCTGACAATGTTCTCAATGTGAAAGGCTGTTACGCTATCAAACAATGTTAAATAAAGTAATGATATTGATTAAACTTCTTTGCAGTCACTGACTGGTGTATAGAATAAACAAAACCAATTCAGGCCCAGAGGTATACCAGTATCCACAACTGTAGTTTAGGTCGAATTCTGATAAGGCCAGGTAATTAGCTAAAGTATTTTTTCCAAGAAATTTTTTGTCAATATCAATATGAAGTAAATGAATTATTTGGATGATTTCTTTTGAATATTAAAGAGATTTTTCATTTTCTTTTTTTTTTATCGTTTAAATAACCAATATTAATATTATAGAATTACACTTAGAATTAAATATTTTCATAAACAAATTTGTTTGAAAAATTTCATGTTAAGACAAAATTTCTTTATCATTTTCAATTATTTTACATGAAAATGTTAATGCATTTTTTTAATACAACATTTTTACATGTGACAAAAAAAATAGTTTTGGACGTATTTTTTATCGAAAGAGAAAAAAATCCTGTCGATATTAGTATGAAGTTTAAATAATTCATATCATCTTAATTTCTGAATGTTACTCTTTTCTATTCAATGAAGATGAAATGTTTTTCTTTGAGAAATTCTGAATAATGTACAACAGGACTGCAAGAAAATATTGATTATATTATTAATATTTGATTTGATTTATCATCATAGAAAAGTACGACATTCTATTGAACGATGCCATTCATGTGTAAGCATGAGCATTGCATTAACTTTCATTTATTGACTATTTTGTTCTCACCTAGATATTCATGCAAAAAGTTGTCTGAAATTTGAACAATTACTCTTTTCTTCAAAAAAAAACCCTGCATACGTAATATTCAGCTGGAAAGATAGAGATACAGCTCTTCGAATTGTTTAACTGTGTGTTGTTAGTAGTTATTTGATCTTCTCTCTAATTTTGAAGTAATAGATGAGACAAGAACTACAGAATCGTATGGAATATATCTGTATGTTAGACTAAGTATTCTTATTTTTATAGTTTAAGAGAATCGACACTAAAGAAATTTGAATAGTTAATCCTTCAAAAATATGCACGAATATGATAATGTTTTCAGTTAAAGAGCGTAGCACATCGCAACGATCACATCGAAGACATCCATTTTAATTCAATTTCATTAAAAGAGGTGAAAGAGTGTTTATTCAAAATTCATATATAATCAAGACGATTGTTGAAGTGTTGCCTATGTTTAAGTATCTCAGTACATTTTGAGTGTAAACTACATTTCATATGTCATATAGATTGACCCTCAATAGGAAAGCATACAATACAAAATTACTTTTTATAATAATACTTTCTATGGATGTGGACCTAGAGCTTCTCTTCACCCACAAGCACATCATCAATGATGCCAGCTTTTCATGTTAAAGATATTTTCCGTTCTCATTGAAAATTTATAACTTTTGAAAAGAATTTTCTTTCATACTTCTTGTATTAGCCAAAATAATATTTTGGATATGGGGATCTATAATCAATCTGAGAGATAAGTTTATTTTTCATGGATATTCAAAAGTAAGAACATTCTAGCGCTCTTACTCTATTCGTTCACTAATAGCTAGCATCAATTGGCGATATAGTCATCTAATAAATCACCTGTGTTGCTGTGGAAGAAACATAACATGATTAAAAGTACCATACAAAAACAAAACTACCGAGATGTCATTACTGTTGAAGAATTTCTATGAAGTAGTATAAAAAAGAAAAACAAACAGCTCACCTTCAGAAGAAAAGAACAAAAATACCATCATGTCATTTTTTCAACCTTCTCTCACTCTTTGCTTACCGGTCGTTTTTCTCTCCATTCTTCGCTCAAATGTTTCTCCTCACACACTCTGCCCATATCAGGCATCGAGAGAAGTCATTTTCTAGAATTTCAGAAGATCTAGTTGGTATACGAATATGAAATCGAGAGTATTTTATCAAGAGAATTCAGCACGAAAATATACGTACTGATTTCTAGCTTCACCGGTATCAAAAGAACACATTATAACCGACTTAATCTATAGTATGTTGCTCTAAATTTCTGTTGAAAACTGAAATCAGACACATTATATAACAGTAGAATAGTAAAAAATAAAAAAAAATTATGACACATTTTTATATTTTTGACCATAAAAACTTTGCATACCAATACATTGCGTCAGTATGCAGAATAAAGGTAACATAAGAATTGAAATAAGAAAAAGAAAAAAGAAATAAATATATGCGTCACTACATAATCATAAGAACAAATGGAAAAAACCAAGCAGAATGTAAAATATATATGAATCGTTTTCAATGAGTTTTAATGCATAAAAATTGTTACGAAAGTAAATTTGTTTTGATCGTAATTAAATTTCACATTACAAAGAGGTTAGTTTTGAAAAAAAATAATTAATGACAAAAATGTTGTTGTATAGATAGATTTTTTGAATTTCAATCAATTATACAGTTATTACTACATCAAATTCTTTTGTTTTACTCTTTCAGATTATTATTCACTGACAACAAAAGTCAATTTATCAATAGTCATCAATAGGTAAGCAATGTAGTCATCATGTTTTTTTATTTGGAGAAGATTTCAAATATGCCTCCGTAGAATATATTTGATCCAAATTCTCAGGAATCATTGTATAACGATGCAAATCTTCCTTGGATGGTAAATAATGAATGATCGTGTATTACTATCTTTCTTTGGGTTATTTCGAAGTCAGGTTAAAATTTGTAGTTAATGAGAGAAAAATCAAACTTTGAAAGGATGAATCTGGATTTGCAAAATATTACTTTCCTTCATGTATGCAAAACTACTATGGAGCTTTAGATCGAACTCTTTTTTTTTAACGAACGACCGTACCAAAAAACTTTGCTAAGATCATCCATAAATAGAGCATGAAATTCTATCTTTTGATGTTAAATCAGTGACGTATCGTGCCTATTTTGTATAGAACACACTTTCGATTTCAATCTACGCCAAAGATAAAAAGAAAAGAAAACTTATCGTTGATCATACGCCATTAGTTATTTATGACAATAGAAAATTTTCTTCAATTGTTAATGAAGATATTTAACTCATAGTGTTTTTCATTTTATCACCGTCCATTGAAAAAACAATGTCTATGACGAAAGACCACTTTTGTTTTCTTGTCCTATCTGTCATTTATAAAGCTCACCACAAAAATAATTATTTCAAATAAATATTATTTTATGGATTTTCTCTTGTAGAAAATTATTAATAGTAAATTCATGCAGGTTTATATTATAACAACAGTTGGAAATTCAACACCCTATGTCTTCGATGTTGAACAAACAACAACTATTCGACAACTTAAAGACTATTATCTTAAAAAGGCGAATCGAAAGGAAGATCCTGAAAAATTAATTTTAACACTGAATGCAACTCAACTCGATGAAGATGATAAAACACTTTTTGATTATCGTATAGGACCGGATTCTATGCTTACTTTGACTTATAGCGACTTTAAAGGTCGTAATCCGACTTTTGGAGTACACTTTGTTGATGTTAGTAATGAGACAGGTTTAAAAAGAGCAGAATGGGCAAAGACGGCTCCAAAATGGCGAATAGCATCTTCTGGTCTGTGTTTGGAAGGACTATGTAAGAATAAGGCATGTGAAGCTAACAATCAAAAGGTTGTTATGTCCATGGGATACATTGAATTTGACGTTCTGAAAGATCCAAATGTCAAAACAACAAAGTGTCCGATATGTTTCAAATTTGTTAACCCAATAACATGTGCTTTTAATAATTGTTGGTGGAAATATGAGGGTATAAAGCAACCAAATGAATCTGAAGAACCTGAACCCATCGAAAGTACATGGAAATATGCAGATAATGCATATCATTATTTTGATGAATATACAAGTGGAACTGTACAATGGCGACATTTGAAATTGACTGCCGTAGAAACTAAACCTAAGAAATGATGTAAATTTCATAGATGATATATGCGAAACGAAATGTATTAGAGTATATTTCAACAAGAAATCTGTAAAATAAAAAATATTATGGAGTTTATTCGACTTTTTAGATTTTCTTTTGATCATTTAGATTGAATAGTTTTTTTCTTGAGCAGTTTCGTAATCTACTAAAACAATTATTTTTAATAATAGAACTTATGTTTAAAGCCAGCGATGAACTTAGTTTCATTCGAACTTATTAAAAACTAGATCAATTCGATTAAGTTCGAATACAGCCACGAGTTGATCCTATCTCTGTGTAAAAAAAAGTTCAGTTTTTTTGTTTTTTACGAATCACTTCAAATGATATTTACATGTATATTTCTTGACTTCGATGCATATACAATTTCAAAATTAATTTCTTTTCAAAAACAGTTCTTGCACGTTCCTTTGGATTCTGATTGATTTCGGGAGTTAGCGATCGATATTTAGCTGACAGTTATTCCAAATTGTCGGAAAAAACTCTGCCAAATGTTTTCGTAGAGACAGTGCGGGTGTGGGGTGTGGGTGTGGGTGTTGACTGGAAGGACATCTGTTACCATCATCACACGCACACCCACACCCTCCAGATAAAAATATGTATTTATGACGTCAACGATTATAAGAAATGATGAATTGATCAAGTTGTTAATTTGAAAAAACTCAGTGCTAGTGTTCTGCCTTGATTGAGATATATAATATAGTTCATTGATATTTGCTTTTTCACTTTACATATTTTGTATCAGTATAACCAGGCTAAAGAAGGTATGTGAGTTCCACATTTTAGCCCCGTAGGGGCTGTGCTAACAAGCTTTTTTTAACCTGTTGTTCTCCCTAGTGTTATGAGAAAATGAATGCAAGAAAAAGAACAAAGAAATAATTAGATAAAATTGTATACAGTGTCTTTTCATTTTCTTCCTATAATGTTTGGATGTTTTTCTCTCCTTTTTTTTATCTCAAGTGCTTTATTACGTTGCTGGTATATGGATCATAAACGGTCCTACGCGGCGGTTATCAGTGATAGTTTGAACGTGAAGTATGGATATAGATGTGGATTTGATATGTGAATGTGAATGTAGGTGTAGGTAAAGAGAGAAATGACACCTCACACTGATAGCTTCCAAACCACACAGGGATGAAATTTACCTGTAAAAATGTCTTCCATTCAACAGATAACGAATAAAAGTAGACAAAAATGATTTAGAGGTTTTTGTCATAAAAAGTCTTCAACGGTCAAAAACCAATCTTTGTTTTTTGTTGTGAATGAATAAACCAATTTTATCAGTTTCGTGTAATATCTCCATTGGCTTTTTCAACATCCATGATAACATCAGAAATATTCGTTGTAAGTCGTCAAAGATGGAGATCGTCACTTATGTACGACGTGAAGTTAGAGTTACAAATCGATATCATCGTCCGTATATATTAGAACTAGAACCTTTTGAAGTAGATATACTTACTCGTATTAATCTGGTCTGTAGGGTGTCCCAAAGATCCGTGAGGAAAGTAAATTCGAGTAACTTCACTGTTTATAAAACTTAATCAACTAATTTTTTTCAAATAATAGGTACCACTGTAAAGTTATTTTTTTTTGATACAGGCAAACTTCACAAATATTGTTTAAAGCTATTACTCTGAAGTGAAATACAAAAAAGCAGTCGTTTTTCGATTTTCAAAAAGTTTTAGTGGTATGCATTTGTGTCGATATTCCACTATAACAAAAAGTCTAATAGTGTAAAGTCCGGTAATTATAGAGCTCATGAAATCATTTTATGTTTCTGAACGATGATCGGTGAACTAGAACAAGTGAACTGATCTAATGAGCTTCATGATCACCAGAC